>JAPMUY010001960.1:0-194930 GCA_026901105.3 Galaxias olidus | reverse complement strand
CTCTCTCTAATAATTTAAATTATTCTAATTTCGAATAATCGAATATTCAAATAACCGTGCTTATCCCTGGTACAGATAACCCCGGGTTCGTTGTATAGGCCTCTGGTCCTCCATATTAATCTGTCGATTAGTTACAGGAATGTTATTTACAAGTGTTGGTTCTGTTTCAGTGGGGCTCTTGATTACAGATGAGGAAAGACAAATACACATTTATGGCCAAATCCCCCCTAAAGAAATTCTCATATTTGACTCTGTTTTACAGTGTGAACAGCACAAATCACATGGCATCTGATTTTTTTTTTCTATTCGGATTTGGGCTACTGTTATCTGTGGTCCTAAATCCGATACAGGTATGATTTTTTGCAATGCAACCTCAGTCTGAACAGTCATATCGGAATTAATGTGCGCATACAGGTCAGTTCAGGACCGTGACAAGTTCACAGTGGAATCGGATATTGGCCACATTAAAAACATTATGTTTTTACCGCCATACAAACAAATCAGATCTGAGCACTAAATACGAATTGAAAACTAACGATTGCAGTGTGAACAAAGTCAGACTAGGCCAAAATCCCTTAACGCACTGTAAGGGATTGACCAAGAAGAATTTGTCTGTATGCACTCCTGAGTCATCAATTAATTTGTCAATTATTTATTTTGACAACAGCACAGTAAATCTCACCTGTCTAGCAACGTTACCCCTGATGATTATGATTAGTGGAGACAAAAGAAAAAAAATAGCGCCCTCCTACCAGTTTAAAACATTTTTTTATCCCAAACCAACGCAGGCCTTTCTCATTGCAACCATCGTGGCACAACGCAAAGATAAAAAGCATGTTGAGTATGATTGCAGTTCTCACCAGAGCTTCTCTGTGGCAATGAGCCTTCTCATTTCTTGCTGTGTTGTAAATGGAGATGTGAAGTTCTATGTTGCCTTCTTCCTGATCTCTTGTTGCCAAAATGACCCTTATCTACACAAACACACACAAGAAGAAAGTTTAAAAGTAAAAAAAAGATTAAATAAAACACAAATAATAATATATATAATATATATAGATATAATAATATCGCCCTGTGTCGGCTGGGATAGGCTCCAGCCCCCCCGCGACCCTGAATAGGATAAGCGGTATAGCTAATGGATGGAATGGATGGATGAATGGACAAATAATAAGGAATGACTAGAATCCTTTGATGTCTTAAACTGGAATAAAGAATATTTAAAACTGTTTAACTACGAGTGCCTTTAATTTATCAGCCAGACAGAATCATCTGTGGCCTCACATCATTGCTTGAATTTCCCTCATAAAAAGTGTCTACAAAATGAAAACTGAAACAACTGATGCATCTTTTCTCTTTAAAAATCTGATTTATTAAGTTGTTCATTGTGCCTTTCATTATATGCCATGTAGAAATTGAGAAAAGTTACATAAGTGGTCCGTGTACACAAGCTTCAATTGATTATCCTTTACAGTTCAGCGAGACATTTTAGCATTTCTGGTCGTTATACCGTTTCTACATTCTAAATGCGTATTGAACTTCATAAGGATCTTGAGTTGTGTTTTCCTTTTTCAATGTGTTTTAACTTAGCGTCACTGAAAAGGCGCAGCTGAGTCGCAACTGACCCGTTTTTCAATCAGCTCTAAGATTTACAAGTCTTTCTCTTTGCTTTCTAAAAAGTACTGTAATAAATGACCTGTCAAACAAACTGTAACGTGAGGATGCACATTTATTGAAAGATGCATATTACACATACACACAATGCTTAAGGTGCTGTCAGTGATGTGAGAACATACAAGAACTTAGCTGAAGGAAGTGTTCTCTCCCCACAGCCTCCTCTATGATGAAGAGCATACAGGCCAACCTCAAGCCTATAGGAACCTAAAGCAAAATCTGTCATTCACATTGTTGTTTGGAGAGCAAAAAACAAGTGTGGCCCACTGTTTGTGTCTTGTGAGCACAAGTAGTGAGGACATTAATCATGGGATCTGTACCCTATACCTTAATTTATATGAAAATTTGCATTATGGCGTCGTTTAATCTTAGTCTTTAAGCTTAAATTTTTTCTGTCCTACAACAGCCCACAAAAGTTGTTTGCGTTCAGCATACAGCTCTGAAAAACAGCAGACCACTTCACCATTTAAATTTCACCTTTTTTTCCAGAGCTGTATACTTTTAGGATTTAAAGAGGCCCTATTATGCTTTTTGTGTTTTTCCCTTTCCATTAGAATGTTATATAGCTTTTTGTGCATGTAAATGGTCTGAAAAGTCCATGCCAAAAGGAGCTGCGCTCTCTCACAGAAAACACTGCTCCTGAACTGCCTGAAACGCCTCGTTTGTAGTCCAACGTTTTCTTCCGTAGCTTATCTACGTCACTAAGTCATACATTTGCATAATGCCCACCTAGCGGCTAGTTTGGCATGCCCTCAAACACAGCCAGTCAGAGCGGAGGCCGGGAACTTTGGATAGTGGTTTCGCCATGTCGAGAAAACGCTGTTTTCATCAGTGCAAAGGCAAATTCCCTTTGTTTGGCCAGCTGACCAATCACAGCACAGCTCGTCAGGAGGTGGGCGTTAAAGAGACAGGAGCTAAAAGGAGAGTTTCAGACAGAGGGTGAATAGAGGTGCTGCAGACCCAGGCAGTTTGGAAAAAATTGATTGTTTATTGAACATTAAAATGCATAAACCTATTCTGGTATGAACCTGAAAATTAACATAATAGGGCCCCTTTAATGATAATTAAATTTAATTAAATTATAATAGCCTCTGGGTAATAAGTCGCCAGGCACATAATCGTCAAAAGATACTTATGACCACTTTTCGATTTTGGCAATGGCCCAACGCAGTCTACTAGGACGTGTTCAAATGGTTCTCCCATTATTGGTATTGGACGTAGGGGAGCTGGAGGGACAAGCTGGTTCGGTTTTCCCGCTAACTGACAGTGGTGACAGGTATGGCAGTACTCTACCACTTCTCGCTTCAATCCTGGCCAAAAGAAATGCCTCAGGACACGATCGTAGGTTTACGAACGCCCAAATGTCCAGACCATAGGTTATCATGAGCAAGGGACAGTATTCTCTGCCGGTATTTTTCCGGAATCACAATTTGGGTAAACACGTTCCATTCCTGACCCGTGTGAGTACGAGAGACCCATCTACGGATTAGGATCTCATTCTCCACAACATAAATCACATTGGTTTTCTGTAGCCCCCCTGTAATGGTAGAAGGGCACTGGTGTATATCCCATTTCAATTCCTTGTACCAATACACTAGCCCCACATGAGGGCTCACTAGACAGAGGCAGTACATTGGACAGATTATCAGATTGGGATGCCCCAGTGTCCTGTAATATACGGACAGGCCGCTGATCAGTCGGGTCACTAAGGAGAGACACCAGCCCGGCTAGCAAAAAGGGCCGATAGCTAGCATCAGGTGACACCCCTCCACTCGATCTCATCGGCGCCAACGTAGTAGATCGCGAAACAGTGCGGATTAACCCCACCCCCTTCGGTTGCTTTTTCTTATCAGGCAGTGGGTGCTTTTGCTTTAAAACTAGACAGTCGGCAATGACGTGACCTAACTTGTGGCAGTAAAAGCATTCTCTGTCCTCCTTGGGACGAGTGGAAGGCCTGCCTGGGGCTACGGTGGATGGGAACGGGGCCAGAGCTTTACTCTCCGTTCGGGAATACACAGCCACACTTTTATGAGTGATAGCAAATTCATCAGCGAGCACCGCTGCCTGAGCTAATGACGTCACTTTCTGCTCACTTAAGTAGGTTACTAGACGCTCGGGTATGCTATTCTTAAACTCCTCCAGCAATACCAATTCACAAAGGGCACCAAAATCAGTAGCTTTGCTGGCACTACACCAGCGATCGAACAGCGTCTCTTTCTCCCTTGCAAATTCCAGGAAGGTACGGGCCTGAGCTTTCCAATGGCCGCGGAACCTCTGCCTATAAGCCTCCAGTAACAGCTCATATGCTCTCAGAACGGTCGATTTCACTATGTCATAGGACAAGCTACCCTCCAGTGATAGCGCTGAAAGAACTTCCTGGGCTTTCCCAGTCAGTTTACATTGAAGTAATAGCGACCATACCTCCGTAGGCCAATGCAACGAGGTGGCAATACGCTCAAATGCGTTGAAGTATGAATCTACCTCGGCTTCCCTAAACTGGGACACTAACGCTATATGTTTGCTCACCTCAAATCGGTCCATTACTGAGGGAGGAGAGGAGGCTGGGGACATAGAGAGCCTTACATGAGCTGCCTCCAACTCGAGCTTCTTTAGTTCCTTCTCGGCGTCCAGCTCCATTCTGCGGATCGCCAGCCTATGATTATATTCGGCCACTTGCTCCTTCTCTTCCGCCTCGACCCGTATGCGCTTCAGGCGGATTTTAAGGAGCGCATCGGAATTCAAACCCGACACGACAGGGGAGAAAAGGGTGGTTCTGGGCCAGGTAGCCTGAGGCTTAGCCATGGGAAACCCGGGAGACAGGGTCTCCCCGGAGACCTGAGTCTCAGTCGCCGCCTCGTCGTGACCAAACACTCCCTTTTCTACCAGCATCTGAATCACAATTTCTTCTACCTCAGATTTACTCAACGTCCTTGACACTACCAACTCAAAATGACTTGCAATGGCCAACAAGTCAGTTTTAAGACATCTGTCCAGCTGATCGAGGGTCGGATTGGCCAAAAAACTTTCTAAATCAAACTAAGCCATTTCCTCCTAGACACAAACTCACTGCCTATGGATAGAACACACGTACAACAAAACACCACCACACACAACAAGGCCTGGTTATCCACCGGGAAAACCTAACCCGTATCCAGTCAGGTCTAGATATAAGATCCCGGACGAGCCCCCAAATATGTTACGACCCTTCAGCTGTAAGGCCTGTCTAGGGACAGGAAGGGTCGAACACGGCCCAGAGAATGAGTGGATGGGGGTGTAGGTGGACACAACACAAAAAATGTATAGGAATTTATTTACAGGGTCAAAACAAAAAGGGTTCCCACGGCTACACGAACAGTACCAAAGCAAAGAACCAAACAAAAGAGCTAAACTGCCTAGTACACGCTAGCTGACAGAAAATACAAGGGGTGGCACTGCTCCTAAACTAATGATTCTAACCAGAGAATACACTATGTGATGCGTAAATGTAAACCCACGGGTATCTAAACTAGCCGAGCTCCAGAAGAAAATAAAGCACAGTACAGGGTACTGGCACAACAGGGATCAGAATTATAACCAAACAAAAACACAGTACCGAGTACTGGCAACCCAGGGGAACAGTAAGGAACAAAATAAACACTGTATATAATACAAGAGTAAGAAAAAAATAAAGGGGAAAACTAACAAACAGATTGTCGCGTTAGCGACACACACTGACAAACTAACAAACATTACGAGAACAACCGGGATAAACCCACTAACGAACACAGAATTGAGAGCGATACACAAACACACAACTGCCTGAATCTCTTGCTCTGCCGAGACAGCCAGTGGGAAGGGTTTTTGAATGAGACGGATCGTTTCCTGATTGGTCTCCGTCAGCGGGCGGGGTGATGATGAGTGATGGATGGGGAAGCCAATGGGGGCGGTCACCTGCAGGTAGGAGGGATAGTGAAAGGAAAAACGGGAAGGAACACAAGACAATGCATACACACACAGAACAATACAATACGGACACAGAACACAGTGGGGGACGTAACACCTTCCATTGAACTGATCGAGCAATGTACGCTCGGAAGCCTAATCATGAAACCTGCATTAATAGACTACATAAATCACACGCACGTACACCTTTTGCATGCCTCAATTCTTAGAGGTGACCCCAACAGTGGTTTAATAGTGATAAGCAGGGTCCAATGCACCTACAGAATTACAGTCCCTTACAATTGTCAATTGTACAATTGTCAATTACAACCTTTCACTTAAAGTAAACAAGTTGTACATGGTTCACTTATATGAAATAAGTAAAACAATTTATAAAGGATTTCCAACCAGTATAATTTATTACAGACAGACAAGATCAATACAATATTTCTCTCTAAGTCTATGCGCAATTCCTGTTTGAAGAGCAGTGTCAGCAGCTAAGCAGCCAAGATGCCTCTTCCAATCGTCCATTTTCAGTTCTGGTCCTTTTATTAGGAGTTTTGGCATACCGTCATATTAATATTCTTCTTCTCCATTCTCTAATGGTTTTATTATTCTGAACACTTAGGGAAAGACGAGGAGATGAGGTTCAGCTGGAACCATCCCCTTTGGGGGTCGCTCTTATGTGTTGTTGAAAGATCTCAATTATTAAAGCAGTAAGACACGAGAGAGTGTGGGTCACGGTGGTATTAATACAGCTTTACGATTGTCTTTGATACGAGCCATTAGCTGAGTAAAGAATTATCATACAATAAATTATTAATAATAATTTGTATTATTAAAATGATAAATAAGGCAAAGCTCTCAATCTACCGGTCTATCTTTGTTCCTACTCTCACCTATGGTCATGATGGGTGGGTCATGACCGAAAGAACAAGATCGCGGATACAAGCGGCGGAAATGAATTTCCTCCGGAGGGTGGCTGGCATCTCCCTTAGGGATAGGGTGAGAAGTTCAGCCATTCGTAAGAGACTCGGAGTAGAGCCGCTGCTTCTTTGCGTAGAAAGGAGCCAGTTGAGGTGGTTCGGGCATCTAGTAAGGATGCCACCCGGCCGCCTCCCTAGGGAGGTGTTCCAGGCACGTCCAGCTGGGCGGAGGCCGCGGGGCAGACCTAGGACCAGGTGGAGGGATTATATCTCCACACTGGCCTGGGAACGCCTTGGAATCCCCCAGTCAGAGCTGGTTAATGTGGCCCGGGAAAGGGAAGTTTGGAATGCCCAGCTGGAACTGCTACCTCCGCGACCCGACCCCGGACAAAGCGGATAAAGATGATGATGGTGATGATGATGATGATGAAAATGATAAACATCTGGGTACTGTCTAATAATAGATTGTTTTTAACAGCCAGAGTAATCAGTCAACTAATATACTGTATAATTAGTGATGGTTTAGCTTGTAGTAGAACTCAAGATCCTTATGTGAAGTTCAACACACATTTAGAATGTAGAATGTAACAACCAGAAATGCTAAAATGTCTTGCTGTACAGAAAGGAATCAATTGAAACGTGGGTACACGGACCAAACACACCATATAAATACGGTGGCCCCAAAAAGTACATGTGGATGTGTGTGCTTGCATATCTCAAACCAAACACGGTCAGACTATGTCATGCTGATTGTGACATATTCTCCACTATTGCTGCTGACCACAACATGTTTTGTTCTAGTTATAGGTTGTAATATAAAAAGCATTAGTCTGAAAGTCTTCCCTACTGTTACATAGTGCCACTTAACTATACATTTTGGGGCCACTGTAGATAGAGGACACTTGGCATTGCTGTCTTCAAACAACACTTTACATATTTTGACACACAAGCAGTACCTCTTTTTCAGACTCCTTAATTGCCAGAGCCATTTTATCCTCCTCCTGCATCATATGCACCAGCGTCTCATACAGAAAAAGGTTCTTACTAGGTTTCTCAAACTGATCTACCTGTAAGCACGTGCAAATACAAAGACAAACATAAAGAGACAGTCAGAAACCTAAAGTTCACTCTTGTTGGATCAGAGTATTTGTTGCGCAGAAATACTAGTGTAAACAAGTATATGCACGTGTGTGTGCTTGCATATCTCAAACCAAACACGGTCAGACTATGTCATGCTGATTGTGACATATTCTCCACTATTGCTGCTGACCCCAACATGTTTTGTTCTAGTGATAGGTTGTAATATAAAAAGCTTTAGTCTGAAAGTCTTTCCTACTGTAACAATGTACCACTTAACTATTAGAAACCGAATAATTGATTGGTTATTTATCACAACTGGGCTGTGAGTGCCAACTATAGTATTGTTTATTTGGCCAAATATACTACGCGCATAGGTTAGTGGCAAGGGATCATCAAAACATTTCATATAAACTTTAGTTATACAATTATTTAACTTTATATTTTACATTATATAAGTTATTTTGTAAGGAAAATAAAAGGATAGTATCATTGGCCCAAAACGTACATTCTTTAACATGTAATGTAAACACAAGATAAAAAAGGGCTAGGATCCACAATAGAGGTGACCGGTTTCACCAAGAAAAATAGTCAAGCTGCTTCCAAAGTACTGCACAGTGTCCGCTGTTATTGATAGGCATACCATATCAGGAGATGCAATAGCACAATAGAGTATTGTAGCATTTGTATCTCCCAGTATGCAGTAATCAAATATTATAGAGACATGCATATTGACACTAATAATGAATTTTGGAGAACAATTTGGGCTAAGAAGAAGTTTTGATGTTATCGTTTTAAGTTTGCATATTCCTTCCTGGATGTTTAGTTGAACTGAACCCACAATCTCTCCAGGAAGCTATATTTGCTTACTTCCTTTATATCTGTGCTCTATTTATTTGTTGTTTCAAGTACTGTATCAGACATGTCTTATGGATATTGTGAGCATCTCTTCTATACTGACTTTCTAATGCGTGGCGTTAAATATGAGCAGGTGTACCTGGAAGGTGGAGGCCATTCGCGGTGTGAAGGACTGAGCATTCTGTGAGTCTCCAGATTCACGTGGTTTCATAAAGTTCCGCCAAGCCGGAATTATGCGGTTGTCCTCTCTGTGATAGGTCACCTGGATACGGTCCTCTGCCAATAGGAAAGCTCGCTCAGCTACATCCTCACAAGCTGGCTTAGACTTGTCCCTATGGAAACGCTCTACCACCTTCTGCTCACACACACACACACACAAAGCCCAAAATTTGTCCCCCCCAAAACTTGCAGTGAACAAACAGTGATGATACAGAAAGTAAACTATTAGCATCAAGCAACCAGCCCAATGCAATGTATATCATATTATGTCTGCTGGGGTAGCAAAGAAAAGCTACCCAATTTAGTATAAAATCACACTTTTTCAAATTGTTTGTTTATTTGAATAAATTACAACATAGTCAACTAAGAACAGTGTTTCCTCTAGGATTTGGATAGACCAGGGTGGTGAGCGTGTGTCGCCGACTCGCCAGTGTAGTGAATAGGTAATTCAGAAATATTAAATAAAATGACACTTTGTAGCAGCAAATAATGTAATTACTGCCGATAATGTAATAACTGCCGATAACGTAATAATTTTTTGTTCTTAATGTAAGAAAAGTTTATAATGTAATAACTCACCAATAATGTAATAAAATGTCTGAACCCATAACATAATAACCTTTTTTCCCATAGTGTAATAAGTTATTACATTACAGCCACTATAGGCAACTTTTTTGTATTTACGTATTATCAATACCTTTCTACAGTTTGCCCATCGCATCACATTCTATGGGAGAATGGAAAAAATCGCCGTTCAGATCAGTCGTCTTGAAATCTCAATTTTTAACACTCATTCTGTCTGCCACCGGTTACGATCTCCCGCAAAACGGTGACGAATTGCTTTATGGCACAAGAAGGTGCGTCACTAAATAAGGAAGAAAATGCGACAGTTAGGTAAAAATAATTACACTAAGCAAACGGTGGGAATTCCCAAAACCAGAAACTACCTACAGCTGCTTTAATTACTAGATTTTACAATATTGGCTTGGTTTAAAAATTTAAAAAATAAAAAATTATTAATTGGAGCCGATAATGTGAAAACATACTTATATAACTACGTTTAAGTTGTATTATTATGAAGTGTCAGACTTCCAGAACACTTACCCTTTCAGTTGCTTCAAGAAGCTTTATAGCTTTCTCAAAAACCTGACCCCTGAATCTTGGTCTGAGAAATCTCTCTCTCTCTCTCTCTCTCTCTCTCTCTCTCTCTCTCTCTCTCTCTCGACTTTTTATTTGTTTGTGTAACTTGATGGTTATACTTATCTCCGGCCCTGAAATTACAGTTATGTATTATGATATGAAATCTATACTTCTTTGAAGTAGCTTTGACCTAGAATACAAATACCCTGGCTATTTCAATACAGTCATGACAAGCTTACACTATGGGGAAAAGTTATGTTATTCAGACATTTTATTACATTATTGGTAAGTTATTACCAGTGTTGTGCTAGTTACTGGAAATTTGTATTTAGTTAGTTACTCGTTACCTCTTTAAAAAAGTAAGTTACTTCATCGATTACTCCCTTAAAAAAGTAATGTGTTACTAACTTTTACGTTTCCCAATTTACTCAAACTCTGAAGTTTAGACTATTTTTTATCCCACACTGTTAACTTGTGATCGTTCTGTGGTACTTTCTATTAGCCAATAGGCCCCAATATACAGTGCATCCGGAAAGTATTCATACCCCTTCACTTTTTCCACATTTTATTATGTTACAGCGTAATTCCAAAATGGATTAAATAAAAAACAATTCTCAACATTCTGCATACAATACCGCATAATGACCAAGTGAAAAAAGTTTTTTAGAATTTTTTGCAAATGTATTAAAAATAAAAAAATAAAATATCACATGTACATAAGTATTCACACCCTTTGCTGTGACACTCAAAATTGAGCTCAGGTGCATCCCGTTTCCACTGATCATCCTTGAGATGTTTCTACAACTTGATTGGAGTCCACCTGTGGTAAATTCAATTGATTGGACATGATTTGGAAAGGCACACACCTGTTTATATAAGGTCCCACAGTTGACAGTGCATGTCAGAGCACAAACCAAGTTATGAAGTCCAAGGAATTGTCTGTAGACCTCCGAGACAGGATTGTATCGAGGCACAGATCTGGGGAAGGGTACAAAAAAATGTCTGCAGCATTGAAGGTCCCAACGAGCACAGTGGTCTCCATCATTCGCAAATGGAAGACGTTTGGAACCACCAGGACTCTTCCTAGAGCTGGCCGCCCGGCCAAACTGATCAATCGGGGGAGAAGGGCCTTGGTCAGGGAGGTGGCCAAGAACCTGATGGTCACTCTGACAGAGCTCCAGTGTTCCTCTGTGGAGATGGGAGAACCTTCCAGAAGGACAACCATCTCTGCTGCACTCCACCAATCAGGCCTTTATGGTAGAGTGACCAGACGGAAGCCACTCCTCAGTGACCTTCCAACAGGACAACGACCCTAAGCACACAGCCAAGATAACAAAGGAGTGGCTTTGGGACAAGTCTGTGAATGTCCCTGAGTGGCCCAGCCAGAGCCCAGATTTGAACCCGATTGAACATCTTTGGAGAGATCTGAAAATGGCTGTGCACCGACGCTCCCCATCCAACCTGATGGAGCTTGAGACGATCTGCAAAGAAGAACTGTAGAAACTGCGACAAAATATGTGTGGCAAGCTTGAAGCATCATATTCAAGAAGACTTGTGGCTGTAATTGCTGCCTAAGGTGCTTCAACAATGTATTGAGTAAAGGGTGTGAATACTTATGTACATGTGATATTTTATTTTTTTATTTTTAATATATTTGCAAAAAAATTCTAAAAAACTTTTTCACTTTGTCATTATGCGGTATTGTGTGTAGAATGTTGACGTATTTTTTTTATTTAATCAATTTTGGAATTAGGCTGTAACATAATAAAATGTTGAAAAAGTGAAGGGGTATGAATACTTTCCGGATGCACTGTATTGCCTTGTCAAAAGCTTTTGACACTGTTGATCATTCTACTCTGACAATTTCTAATGTCGTCAACCGGGGTGTGCCTCAGGGGTCAATCCTCGGTCCCATTTTAATCACCATCTATTTAAACAATATTGCTTCTGTTGTGCTTAATTTAAAGATTCATCTTTATGCTGATGACACTATTGGCTATACTTGTTCTACCTCATTTTCTCAAGCTATGTCTGTCCAATTCTGTCCATATTGACAAGCTTGTGTAAAAATTTAGGGTAAAGGTAGGCTTTTATTTTAGGAACAAAGCTTGTTTTTTGTCCCCTGTGAGGAAGAAACTTGTATTGGCTACTTTTTTTTTTTACCATTAATTGATTATGGTGACTGCTGGTGATCGTTGCAGGCTGTTGATACAAAAAGCGCCATGAAAAACTGTATGTAATGCTAAGTGCCTAACCCATCATTGATTGTGACACGCTAAGTCCCTAACCCATTATTGTGACGTTGTGAGTCGGCAGACATAACCTCCTTGAGCTTACGTATATGGACCCACTGGCACATATTTATCTATAAGGTGTAGAGACACCAATCACCCCTTCCCCCCCCTTTGGTAAAGATCAAAGAGACAGGCCTCAAAATGGCTCCTGGAATGTCACAGGGGGAGGAAAGCCTATGCTGATAAGCAGCGCCCACAGCTGCCACTCTTGAAACATTCAATAAATTGGATTACGAAATTGTTGCCAAGAGAACATTCAACAAAATTATTGGACAAGGCAATTTAATATCAATAGTTATAAAATTAATAATTATATATTGTGTGTTGTCTTTCTAACTGAACCCTTCTAGCTAGTACAACTGTGTTTGGTGGTGAAATGTTCCCAATGAGATGCCATAAGCCAAAGTTGTATAGAACATTTCCAAGTTTTATAAGTGTAAATAGAAACACAACTTTAGTTGAGGTAAAACTGCAATTCTTACCAGGAACCATTTTCACACCTCTGCCCCCTTTTAACTATCTACAGTAACCCAGGAAGCCATCTGGTTTGCCACGGATTTTAAATATTGCACCCATTTTCCTGGACCATGCGGCCTACTCAAGCCACTTCAGAACAAAGGACCACGTTTTCAAGCTTTACCAGGCCGCAAACAAAGGACCTTGCTTTCGAACTTTACTCAAACCACTGCAAACAAAGGGCCATGCTTTCGAACTTTACTAAAACCACTGCAAAGGACCACCCCTCCAAACCAAGGACTGAATGAATTGATTGCTATACACAGCCGCCTACCTCCTCACAGTAACGTAACATTATTTTCTGGACATTAGGCGTGTTGTGATTTCGAACAATTTGTCAAACTTTCAAACTGTTAGCTACCGTGTATGTTTCGATCCTTACCCTAGTGTTAATTATACGGATGCACCGATTGTGAAATTCTGGGCCGATACCGATGCCAATGTTTAAAATAACAATTTGGTCGATAGCCTTTATCGATGTTTTTAGGCCTATTTTGTTTTTGTTATTTATTTGTTTATGAGTGACGTCATCACATTACTGCTAGGAGACGCTAGTTTGTTGTTAGAGCTAAAGACGATCTCTGCCTGATTTACATTGTGTTGATTAGTGTATTGGAAGTACTCGTGCTTTTTCAGTTTTAACCTACCTCCAGTGCCTCAAAAAAACGGAGTTGACCTGTCCCTCTTCTTCAGTATGGTTATTGGATGAGGAGTTATCTGTCTGCAAACTTATGCAGGGCGCATAAGGGTGACAATTAAATTATTGAGGCGTATGAGGGATGTTAATGTCAAATCGAAGAGGGTGAGCTGTTCAACTATGAAGCAAACTAAAACAAAGTCCCAGTGTGGGAAAAATTCACACAAAAATTATAAAACAAGTGCATTGCCACCACAGTGATGCTGTTCTGAGTTATGACTAACTTCGCTTGACATTAATACCAGTGTTGTGCCGACATTTGACCAGCTCCCGAAATTCGATTGGAGCTCAAATTCAATCAAGTATGAAAAAACCTTTAATATTTCAAAGCCCACTGAAATATTACCACACAGCTGATATCTTCTTTCCCTCTTATTTGAAAACAAACCTGCGCGCAACACCAACCTTTAGACCACGCAAATTGATGCTACATAAACATCGGCTACTGCCATCGATGAATGCCATCTTATTTGCCGATAGGCCGATGGCAGTCAACAAGGTCAATATCGGCCAATACCTATGTACGGCCGATACATCGGTGCATCCCTAGTTAATTACCTACTAACCATTTTTGTATTAGTATTATCCTCATTCATTATTTGTATTTGTATTATCGTAATAATCATGCTTTCTTAGATTAGTAAATAAATTTAATTAAGATTGAAACATTTAACTGTTACATTTTCTTATGATCTCCCATTCAGCCTATAATGTTGCTCCATACAGAAGTTATTGACTCTTAATCACGTTGATCGATTATAATATTAATTTATGAATTCATTGATAATCTATAAATATTGATAAAGCATTCTTTACACGTATCAAGAAGTAGCAAGCCCTGTATCCCCTACAAGGCCATTTTATGGAAGCTCCCTAATTATACTTGTAGCCTACTTCATTCTTCAGTTCATTCCTTTAATCTTCGGTCAAATGATTTGCTGCTCTTTTCTGTGCCTCACACCTTCACTATCATTGGAAGGATGGTGTTTAGCTACTATGCATCTTAGTGTTGGACTTTGCTACAAAAACAGCTGAAGCTCAAATAACAAATTTCTTGTTGTGATTTTAAAAATGTGGGATTTTTTTCGTTAAAGAGACATGTAATTGTTTTGCTTGATGTGCATGTAATATCATGCTGAAACTGCTTTATGGTTGTCCTTTGTTTGTTTGTTCAGAGGTGGATGACCCTTTTTCAAAGAGTGGAATTACTTACTTATCAACATGCAATTCAAGTTCAAGTAGTCTTTATTGTCTCCGAGGGGCAATTTGGTTCACAGCCAGCAGTTACCACATAAAACAGACAACATTTACGAGTAAAAAAATAAAATAATTTAAAAATAAAAATCACATTGAGGTATTAAAAAGGCCAATGACAGCAAGGACAAATTAGTTTTTAAGTCTGTTGGTCCTGCATTTTGGCAACTTGTATCTGTGGCCTGATGGAAGCAACAAAAACTCCTTGAACAGAGGGTGGCTCGAATCAGCCAAAATTGACTAGGCCTTTTTCAAAGTCCTGATCTTGCGTAAGTGTGTGAGGTCATTCAAGGTAGACCTGCAATTTTGCTACACACTTTGACTATACCCTGCAGTCTTTTTATTTTTGATGTTCAGTGACCCGTACCAACTGACAAAGGAGAATGTGAGGACTGATTCAATAAAACATGAATAAAACATTTTTTAAAAAGTATTGTCAACATTAAAACTTCAAAGTTTGCAGTAAAAATACATGCGCTGATGGGCTTTACTACACACTGCATCTACATGAAGCTCGAAGGTCAACTTATTATCAATATAAGCCAGCTGAATCTAAACAGCACAGGTTGGAGAACTAGTTAGTGGAATCAGCTGGTTCAGTGCTTTGTTTTGTGCACAAGAATGCATTTTATTCTTAGCCCTAATCTAAAGTATTTGGTCAATGGAATGGTGGATAAATATGTTTAGAGACTACATTGGTGTAGATAAAAAAACAAATAAAACTGTTGTATCAACTGATTTTTTACCAGGCAGCAAAATATCAGTTTTTTTTGCTATACGTGTTTTGCTATAGTTTTTGGCTGATATTGCCAGTTGTGCATGTAAGCATATAGCAATAACTCCATATAACAAACCACTCCAGAGTACGATAACGTAACGTTAGCTAGTTTTGACAAATAATCAAACATTATTGGAGAACGTTTTGCCATCTATCATCATGGAATACAAAATCCCTTTGATCTCAGTAAATACTGGCAACTAACTGTGTGCTGTGCATAATCGCGGTTGACGTGAGGGGTTGGTGACATATAATAGCACTTTAAGGCTTTCATTTACAAAATCTGGCAATAAAATAGTATGGGAATTGCATTGTTATGGCCAGTATGAGCAGAATTGACATGAAAGGTACCTGTAGTAGACGGTGGCTTGAGTAAGGGCTGTCCCCAGGACCATTCACTTTGACCCGTTTGCCGAAGATGACATGTCGGTAATAGAGGAAGTCCGGCCGGTCCTGGAAGGTCTCTTTCATCTCATTAGTCATCTCCACCCGTCGAGCTAGCCCATCTGCCCGGGCATGACTGTAGAACTCCATCTCTCTCTCCATCTCAAGGGTCAGGGTTACGTACCTGTGGGCTGGCCAGTCAATTAAAGAAAATCCCTTTTATAAAGACATGTATTCAATTCCAAATGGCATTATAACTGTCAAAATGCACCATGATCGTACAGTACATATCCTTGGTATGCAATCAATTGTAGCAATGAATCAACCACAACTTAAGAATTGCATTCTAGTTCATAAGCATGACTATCTCATAGTTACATTTTAGGGAATCACTACGTCCGGGTCTGAACTGCTCAATAGTAACATTGCTGGCCTTCCGAAGTTCTCTCTCCAAAAGGTGATCGTGTCTGTGCTTGAACCACTCTCTCACCACACTTGGATAGCAACCTTTAGACACAGGCACACACAAGGGTAGAATGCAGTCATTATTCATTTAAAGTGTTTTGTTTAAGCAGTGGTCACTCAATCTTGCTTTCTTGAAATGTTACAAAAACGTTACCCTTTACCATCAATGTTATTCCACTGTTATACTAGCTATGTCTATACAAGAGCTAATCATCCATTACAAACATTTACTAGAAGAATACAAACTGTGCAATCAGTTTGAAAAACAGCCTGCACAAATATATGAAAATGTTTTAAAATTAGGGCTGTCAAAGTTAATGCGTTAACGCAAATTTGTTTTAACGCCATCAACGCATTCGTAAATTGGACGTGAACTAGCAAGCAATGGACGAAGAAAATGGTATTTTTGAAAGGCAAGTTCAGCTACAAACCCTGACAAATGGGTATGCCGAAAAGACCAAAGTTATTTGCTTGCACTTTCGATTAAAATTAGTTACTAGCGGAGAACATCTCATCTTGAATACCATTTACTAGCCAAGAACATAGCTAATGCAGACAGTCCCGTTAGTCCCAAAACGTCTCGCTTCCGAGCCTTTGTATTTCCCCATGTGAGGTTGGACACAATTACATTAAGGTTCTATTGCAGTCGATACATTTGACTCCTCTCTATGGGAAACGCTCGTAGAGCGTGCATCATTCACTGAACACTTATACCACAGCGTCTTGTAATCAACAAGACTCGTGAGACTTTAAGGGTCACGCTCACCCGCGTCAGCTACTCTATAAATACAGTAGCAGACCCATCTCACTCCAAATTTTCATCATTCAGCCAGGTGTGAACATTATTGGTGTAGGAGTTTTGTGAACTTGTTCTGTAAAGATGCTTTTCGATCAGAGGGTTTTTTCCTTGCTAGCAAGGGGAAATGTTTTCTCCTCCGCCTTCGGCGTTTCTTCTGCTTTCCGTCGTGCTACTTAACGTAGCACCACAGTCTGCCGTGTCTGTAAGCCACTTCGTTCCTCCTCGGAGTTTCAACCAAAGTACAACCAAAAAGCACGGCTTTTTCACCTCTGTTAGTTAGCAGCTCGTGCTCCGTTTTTGAACGTGTGCCTTGCTGTTTATCGCTTTTGTAGTCGGTAAAGTGGTTAGTGTCGTTTTGACTACGGGCCTGCGGAGTATAACTAGCTACTGCTAAGCTACTGCTAGGTTACTGCTAAGCTAGCGTCCGCACGGTGGCTAGCTAGCAAAAGGCCTCCTCGGTACCTCACCTCTTGTTGCTTCGGTGACTTAGTGGGGTGTTATCAGCTTGTTCTCCGTTTTCGAACGTGTCCCCTTACTGTTTTCTATTTGTAGTCGCACCGTGGTTAGTGTCCCCCATTTTGCCTACAGGTCTGCGGGACATCGCTAATCGCTTAGCTAGCTACTGCTAAGCTACTGCTAGGCTACTGCTAAGCTAGCTCCCACGTGGTGGCTAGCTAGCAAACTGCCTCCTCTGTACCTCACCTCCTGTTGCTTCAGTGACCTCGTGGGGTGTTAGCTAACACCCTGTGCCCCGTTTTAGAACGTGTGCCTTGCCGTTTTCTATTGGTCCGAGTTTGTAGAAAGCGAGGTGGTTAGAGTCTCCCCATTATGTCTGCGGGCCAATGGGGTACCTCTAGCTACTTAGCTAGCTACTGCTAACCAAGCTCTCGGAATAAGCTTGCTACAGCTACCTCGTGGTGTCGATGACCTTGCTGCTCTCTGCAGACAGGGAAGATGAGGTGTCAGTGTTCCAGCCACGCGTTGTGTGAGCAGTGTCAGCTGGATCACTGAGGGACACTGACTCGGTGATGGACGAGTTCTCTCAGCCAGCTGAGGTGGGCTCGTCTTGCTACCAGTCCTTATCGACCTGGGAGGCATGCCACCAGGTGTGCGCCTGCATGGGCACTTCCAGCCCGGTCCTTGATGGATGGTCGCTTCATGCCGGTGGTCTCTCCTCCCCCAAGGAAGTCCATCTCCATGATGCCGGACTTCCTTTCGGATCTGTGCGCCGCATGGTCTAGACCAGCCTCTGCACGTGTGCAGTTGACTGAATATAGCGTCATGAAGGTGCACGACCAGTCCAGGTTGGGAGTAGACACCCCACCCCCTATGGAGCTTGTAGTGGCGGAGCACCTTGGCCCCACTACTTCCTTGTATGCTTCGTGAGCCCTCCTACCTGAACAGCAGCTGAGAGCTCTTTTCTGTACTGGGGGCTTCCTACATGGCCTCAGCCTTAGCAGCCAGGAGTGCGAACGTGGTTTAGATTCTCCTGGTGTACCAAGCCGTGATCCAGCAGGAGATGGCTGAGTCCACCCTGGACGATGACGTTTCCAAGCTGTGGGACATCAACCGTATGCTTACGGACCTCTCCCTGCACTCCCTCAGAAGAGTGGAAGCGCAGACGGGCAGGTCCATTGCAGCTACGGTGGTGGCGCAGCGTTCCGTCTGGTTGGATGTTGCTAAGACCCCGCTTAGAGAGAGGGCTGCTTTCCTCGACGAGCCGTTGGACCCTGCTGGGCTCTTTGGCGCCTCGGTGGGGAAGCTGGCGGCCCGAATGGAGCAGCGGAAGTTGACAGGGGAGGCCCTGTCCGCACTGCTCCCCTCTCAGCCTCATCTCATCTCCGTCCGGGGAGGCATAGTCTTCACCTGCTCACCCTCAATGTGCTGCTCCCCAGGTTTCTCCTATGCAGGTGCCAGTGGGTTTTCAATGTGGACAACCATGTGGCGAAGAATCGGTTCGCGCCAAAGACGTTGCAGTCTGACTCTTTCCGGGAGCGGCCCTGATGCGCGGAACAGCCTCCTTTCGGTGGAGACTCAGACCCCGTTGACTACACAGGCAGTCAGGGTCTGGCTCACCATACAGTCAACAAGCACACTGTCTGGGGTGGCACTCCATCCTCAGCCAGCTGCACCAAGCCAAGTGTTATTGTTCCCAGGGTTTCTGCAGGTTTGAACAAGTTGAGTTTAAGACTTTTTAAGACCTTTTTAAGACCATTATGAACGCAATTTAAGACCCGTCAAGTCCATACTGGCAAACATCTACAAAGACCATAAAGGAAAATCTAAGTCCCAGAATTACTTGCAAAGTAAACAAATTTATTGAATTGAAGTTTTTTTGTAAATAACTGTCTGAATGGCAATTTAACAAACAAATTCACATTTGAGAACTATCTTTCACAGAATTCACTTTTTTCTTTAACTAACTGAAGTGTGTGTGTGTAGATAGGCTGACACTGCCGCTCAGTGTCTGCCTGAGTGAAGTCAGAGGACAAGCTTCCTAATATAATCGTCACAGCATCCATAGAGTATAGGCTATTCAGAAGCCAGCTCTCCACACATCCCAGAGCAATGACAGAGGAGTGGTGTGCTTGTCTGTGTGTGTGTACACAAGAACTAGGCTACATTAATCTGAGCTCTTCTCCCTTAGCAGCAATCTCCTCGACAATGTTGTTGAGCTCAGCTAACTTTTTCTTGCAGCCCCTCCTCAGTGCATTGGACTTTGTTATGAGCTGGGCCATCCGACTGCCAGCCTTGCCTTCAGCCTCTTCTGCAAACCTGTCTGCGTCTCTGGCCAGACTGTCAGAAACCTCTTGGATGGTTTTCCTTTTCTTTTTTAGTTCCTCCAGGTAATCCACTGTAGCCTTTCTCTTCTGACCCTGTGCATCAGACTCCAGCTTCCTTCTCTCTTGATCGAGGTTAACACGGTACCTGGACCTGGCTGATGTCACAGAAGTCATGAGCTCTTTTGTGAGGGGAACCTTGGTAACCCCCATGTAGAGTGACATATTCACACACAAGCCTGTGTGCAACAACAGTGTCCTCCTGCATGTTGCAGGTCTCTACTTCCTTGTTCACAGAAAAGCCTCTCTCCACAGAGGCCTGTCCATGGGACAAAATGAGCAGCTTCTGGCAAAAAGCCCAAAGCTCTGGATAGGGCTCGCTAAGGACACCACACAAGAAGATGTCCAGCCTTTTTTGCATCGGTGGGAAAGAGAGGAACTCCTCGCTTCTGCTCTCAAGGGATAGGAAGACGTCAAATTGCTGGAGAATGACGTCACCTATAAAAAAACAGATGATAAAGAAACAAGGAAATAAATGTATTGATAAATTATTACATTATAACAACAACCTGTAATGGTTATTATGGTGAACGAAATCACTGTTGTAACTACATTTTGGTTTTAATGGTGTACAAATCCTATTGAAATATAGCAAGTAAGCCACTGCACACAGAACATGCGCAGGACCATGAGAAGAGAAAACAACTCAAATAGGATATCCACACTATGCTGCACAGTTTAAATATTCAGAATGTCATAGTGCGGAACTCTTTTGTTCAAAGCCTATTCCTAGCTATTCCTACCAGCAGAAACACCTCCTGCCAGCTGTTTGTCTTGCAGAAATGTCTGAACAAGACCTTTCATCTGCCGCTTGCACCTGTCTGGGTCTGTGAACATGACAGAGGGGTTCAGACAGGCCATCTGCCTAACCGTTGGATATTTGAGGGGGCTCTTCTCCTGCACTTTTCTGATGATGTTTGACAGTCCATGCATGCAGTCCCTTCTAAACTCAAGTACTCTGAGCTCAACACCTTTGCTGCTCTGGAGGGGGACAAGTCATAAATAATTGTAAGTATGTACAATACAATTATATTTGCTGCTTGCATCCTGACCGGGCCCAATTCTAGATTGCTTCAATTGGGGGGGCATTTAGATTGGCATTGCCCCACCGTGCCCATACCTAGAACCGGCCTCAATCCTGATTATAATAAAAAAATATATTATTTCTAAATTTACACTCTACCTTGAGGACTGACTCAGCACCCAAGCCAATGTCAATGTCTTGTAGTTGGAGCCAGTTATTCTTGTCTGCTACATCCAGTTTGGTTAGCTGCAGTGTACTAATGACCTGGAGGACCTCTCTCTGACAAAGCGTCTAAGTAGACACTGTCAAAAAAGACTCAAAAGTAAAGTCCCTGTATCCACATTTATCATAAAGTAACATGATCCTAATTCCAATGTTTTAAGAATTGACCTGTTCTTCATTAACAACAGTGTACATATAAATTAGGACTAATCAACAGTGACAAGAGTTTTATTGTGCAGTGTTTCCCATATAATCCATTACCTTGATCAACTCAGCCAAGTCTTTACTGAGGAAAGGCATAACCGGCCTGTCTGTTTGATACTTCTTCAGAAAGGGAGTGAAGGTCCTGGCGACAGTAGTGTAGAACTGTAGCTTGGCCAAGATGAGTGGATCTTTCAGGGCTTCTTCTATTGTGTTGAAGGATGCTGTCCCAGGGTTTGGGAGTTTTTTTCTTCTCACTGCATCCATATACAGTAGAAGTGATGGCCAGACTACAAGAGCCCTCTCTACCACAGGCAGGTTCTCGATCCACCGGTGGCCACAGAACGATAATGGGAAGACTATGGATTTGGTGACAGCACTGTAGTCTTCTCTCCTTGCTGGTACGTTGTGGAACAGTGTGTGCATTGCTTTCAAAAGTTTGTCCAGCTGCCACAAGGAGAAGCCACTTTTAAAAGCATTGTGTAATGTGTGGAGTCCACAGCTCCCGACAGAAACAAGCTGAGCACCTCCATACCGTTCTGCATGGTCTTGTTGGAGAAGTTGAAAAAACTTGAAATTTACGTTGGGCCCATCCATCGAGATGGACACCAGACTCCTGAGGTCAAATTGGTCCACGCACTTCTAAAATAAAAAAGTTTTACTCCGTTATTTCTAGTATTATACTCCATCTACTAGTATTATGCTGTTGCTAAGCATTGCACATTAAACAATAAATTGATGATTAGGGCTAAATTGTTAACTTTCTTTGCAACTGTTAAGGGATAATTCACCCATTTCCCAAATTTGTATATATACTCCCTTATCTCCAAAGTAGTAGGCCTAATGGCTACTAGCATGGTTCTAGCTGAGCTTAGATAACCATCTCCCACGCTTTATTTCTTAATAATTCATCATCATCAGCTATACCGCTTATCCTTTGCAGGGTCACGGGGGGGCTGGAGCCTATCCCAGCTGACACAGGGCGAGAGGCAGGGTACACCCTGGACAGGTCGCCAGTCTATCACAGGGCCAACACATATAGGGACAGACAACCACTCACACTCACATTCACATTCACACCTATGAGCAATTTAGAGTCACCAATCAACCTGCATGTTTTTGGACTTTGGGAGGAAACCCACGCCAACACAGGGAGACCATGCAAACTCCACACAGAAAGGCCCTTGGGTCAGGTGGGGTTTGAACCCAGGACCTCCTTGCTGTGAGGCAACAGTGCTAACCACTGAGCCGCCATGCATTCATAATAATTATATAGGCTAAATGCTTACTAATAAATTAAACATTTACTTACTTTGACATTTTTCAGTAAGTCCTGGGCTGTCGCATGCCCCATGAATTGGGACCCCAGGTACCTTGACTGTACCTGCTTGCCTTCCCAGAAACGTACATGTATGTCCAACTGCTTGGTTTTGTTTGTTTGATTTAGAGTTTCGTCGAACATCAGCACGAACGGGCCCTTCACTTTTGATATGAGGTCTCTCTTAATAAAATCTGCCAATCCAAATCGCGTAATATAAGACGTCTTGTCCTTTCCACACTTGAAGGTTTTAGCAACGTTAGAATCAGGGAACATGGCTTGAAAAAGCTCACCTATGCCATCATTGCTTTTGTACGACTGATGTCTGCCCACTGTGTGTAAGGTCCAGAGCACCTCTGCCTTTAATGTTGGCTTAGATCCAAACGCTGTCCGGAGGTCGCTTACCGGACTTGCAAGTGAAGAGTGGGTCGCGGTGGGGCCGGACTCTGATGCTCCCGAAGAACAAAATTGGGTGATGGCCGGTGTTTGCTGTTTACTTTTTCCCGTGGTTTTGTGTTTTTCAGATTTCCCATGGGACTCTAATGCCTTAATTCCCAAAGTTCCTAATTTAAGAGTTTTCTTGCACAGAGTGCAGTGGGCTTCAAATTCATTCTTTTCCACGGGCTTCAACCAAGCAATAAATGCGCTGTTCTGCAGCCAAATCTCATTGAACTTGCACTTACCCATACTAGTATCGTTAACAATTAGCTTGCTTCTAGAAGTAACATTATATTTTTGGCCGAAAGGATTAGCGCCACTTGAGCCAACACACAAGCTAGCTGGGTGTGCTACGATCAATTCTGACCGCTGCAGTTGGCATGAGTGGTTATTGGTTCCCTATCGTTTCTGTTTTAGTCAGCGTGACCAATAATCTTTTTTCTCTCTCCCAAAAAACACATTTAAAAGCGAGACTGAAGTTAATATAACTTTATAAAAGTAACGTTAACCTATAATAAACTACATTTTTAAGACCTGTCAAAGTCGAATTTAAGACATTTTAAGGCCTAAAATTCAGATTTCGGTATTTTAGACTTTTTAAGACTTTTTAAGGACCCGCGGAAACCCTGTGTTCCCCACCAAATAAAGTGTGTGTGTGTTCCCCTCACACTCGGGCAGCCTGCGGGCCAGCCTGTGCAGAAAAAACATATTAAACACAAAAATAAACTGTATAAAGCCTCAGCTGGTTCACGCCTCTCCCCTCTGGGCTGTGGGCTCCCTAGCCAGGGCTGTGGCTCATTGGTGTGCATACATTGATTAGAAAGCGCTGTGGTATAAGTGTTCAGTGAATGATGCACGCTCTAAGAGCATTTCCCATAGAGAGGAGTCTCACTCCTTTCCTTATTAGAACCTGGGTTATATACATAACCCCTAGTTTCCTTGAAGTGTGAGTGAGCTTTGATCCTGAGGTAATGGAACATTTAGCTGACCAATGTACCTGTCATAAAATGAACACAGTGCATTTAGTCATAAGGAAGATATTATGGTTGGTTCAGCATGCAGCATTCCCATTGGAAATTCATTGTAAACTAAAGAATGTTTAAGCCTGTGTTCGGTGCTGTAGAGTGAAGCTTGCGTTGTCAATGAACGAGTGTTTTGTTTTTTTAGATGCATCGCTTCCTGGGCTTAAGATCGTCAAGAAATTAAGTGATTTGAGCATATTGGTAAATGCTTGATCTGTGTGGGTCCCTGAATTGTTTCAGTCTGTTTTGCGTTAATATTTAAAAAAAAGGTTGGACACAATACATTGTTTGAGATACTTGCTTAGTCATACTCATATTACTAAGTAATGTCAAATTTCAGAGGCTTGAGTTTACCATGTTATGATCTGAGTTTATTTTTTATGCTAAATGCAGTATCTGTGAGGGTTTCTAATAATAATCATTTATTTAATTTAGTTTTTAGCTCTTTTCTCGAGACTCAAAGCGCTTTACACAAATGGGTCGCCAATTAATTACACAGAACGAACAATGAATGGACCGACAGCTATCAAACACAACACTCAACCTGAGTGATACCACGGCGGCCAATTTGCGCCAGACATGCTCACCCAACATATTGCAACAGACTTGCTCACACACATAGGACACACAGACCGACTCCAGGTGAATTGGCAGTGACTGGTCAGGGCACTGGTAGGAGAATTTAGCATGTTTTTGTTTTGATGGTGGGAGATGATGGTTTCTGGACAATATTTGTTGTGTGTAGTTAATTGATTTCCAATAATAAATCCATTTGCATAAAGCAAGCTAATTTTGTCCTCTCCCATCTTGATTAGAGTATCAAAAACATGAAAGATTTCCCATTAATGGTGAATTTTGAACAGATAAAAAATTTGCAATTAATCACGATTAGCTATGGACACCCATTAGATTAATCGCAATTGTATTTTTTGATCGCTTGACAGCCCTAATTAAAATACATTTTTACATATGCTTGAATGGCTGAGGGCAGCACTTCTCGAAACAGAAAGAACAAAAATATGATGATGATTAAGCATTATTCCTTCAATTGTTTAACTGACGTGTCCTATTTATATCTTATTTTTCAGATTTCATTCTATGATGTCAGATTCAATTACTCCTATATAAAAGTATAATTCTAAAAGTACCTTTGCATGACATATAACAACCCCTTGACAATACCTCTTATATGCTACAGTGTCCCAAGTGAAGCAACACATTTTCACGATTTACAACCGGTAAAGCCCACAGACATTCAGTGATTAATGCCATATAGGGCAATCCTTTGTTTTGAGTCACTCACAGTCCAAGTCGTTGTAAGTGGTGAGGCGAGTCACAAGACCATCGGGCAGCAGGTACGGAGAAAACTTCTCCAGCTTAGATTTTCGATACTGAACCACTTTAACTCCTCTTGGGCAGCGACTTTCCATGTCTAAGTATAGCATTAATATGTTAACATTTTCATAAATCAATAAAACAAATGTATTCCTTTTTACATGTGCTTTTGTGGATAATCCTAAATACCCAGCAGAGATTCTTCAATCAAATCCAGAAAAAGTACTCAGAGAATGTGTTTGCACCTTGCTCTGATATGGTGATTGGAGAAACCCAAGATGGTGGCATTTCAAACATCTTAGGCTCTTCTGTCTCTTCCTTTAAAAGCCACAAATTAAAAATATATTAATTTAGTTGGATCAAGGCAAAAGTACAATGATGGCACTGTTGTAGACATTAAGAAACTAAAAACAATAAGCTGTATTTAAAAAGAGAAGGTAGGCACAAACACAAACAAACACACTTCATCATCGTCATCAGGCTCCTGTTCTTTCTTCATGTCAGGAATGACAAGTACTGGTTGGCTTGTTGAACCGTAGAGGAGGTACTCCCACCGCACTGCATCACCAAGGTCATAGGTCATTCCCTGCACAAACATACACACCAAGCTAAGGACTTAACCGTAACCCTTTCTCGTTTTATGAAATGTTGTCATAGCACATTTGTGAGACATCGAACAGAAAATGGGGTCCTAACCCCGCAGCCAAATCGACAGTCCTGCATGTTAACCCAGTAATTCTGATGGTTCCATATGCTCTCAATGCCCAGGAAGTTTTTGTTGGAGGTAGAACAGCTCTTTCCAGTCAGTGGGTCAATGAAGAAGTTCTCAGGGACCTCCCTGCTGCCTGACAGCACCAGAACCCAGCAGTGGACCCGCAATCCTAGCAACGGATCTGGAGGGGGGCGCTCGCGCTCCTAGGGGCCAACGACACACACACACAGGCAAACACTTTTTTTCTTAAATATGAATAAATCTCATCACTAAAGAATTAACCATGAATTACCATCCAATTAAATGAAAAAACTTGGACAGGGAATTATTACTATTATTTCTCTTGTGAACAATGACACCTTATTAGTACATTTCCCCAGTAATTACATTTTTATCTCACACTATCAAGTGCATGTGAGATGTTGAAGCCATGACACAACAGTTATCCATTTTTATTGACGGTTATTTACAAAGGTTTTGTCACTAGTGGCAGCGTTTCAAAAACTAACGAGCAACTAGAAAAAACGCCAGACAAAACCAACAGAAATGACTTTAACTTAACAAATTTGTTAACGCATCAGCTTGCCTTATTTTAAGGAAGGTTCTTAGCTCAAACCTAGTCAGAATGAAAAATCATGCCATCTGCCAATGCATGCCAAACTACAATTTTTGTTCAACAATAGGAAATTACAATTATGCTTTAGAGATCCATGTCTGACCGGCATGCAGTCGGTAATGTTAAATGTCATTAAGGAATTACGAGGCTATTTTATGTAAAAAAAAAAAAACTATAAAAAAAAATAAAGCTAGCTGACATGCCTGATGATATGATTTATAAGATTTGTTTCCATTAGAACACAATATATTAGAACCATCAACTTCCCATTTGTTCGCTACACGATTAAAAGACAAACTATTAAACGTTTTGTTGTCTCTGTCTAGTGTATGAAACATGACTGCAAGGGTTGGATTGCATGCCTGCTTGTTCGATGTGGATGCGGATCTACATGTCTGCAACACCCAACATGTATCAGAGGACTGGTAGCTATAAAAAAAAAGCTTAAAGAGTGAGTGAGCGGAGTTAGAAAATTACTCACAAACCAACACCAGAGGCCTGTACCACGAAGCGGGATTTGGGGTTAGCGAGGTAACTTCAGGTTTAAGAGATGAGTAAAAAAATGTATAGTAATACTTACAGATAACATGCACTGTTAAAAATGTATTTCGATATTCATTGTTCCTTCTTACACCGTTCACAAATAGTGACACACTTAACACTGGCAGGTGTTTTTTTTATTTTATTTTTTTAACCAGGTAAGTCCAACAGAGAATGAGTTCTCTTTTGCAGTGGCAACCTGGCCTCAGAGGGAGAAATTGACCAACTCTAGTTCTATAGCAGTGCCTCAGTCAGGGAGCCCTAAACATATTTTATGGTGGTGGGAGGAAACCGGAGCACCCAGCTGAAACCCATAAAAACACAGGGAGTACATGCAAACTCCACACAGAAACGACCTGGATTGGCTGGGGTTTGAACCCAGGGCTTTCTTGCTGTGAGGCATCAGTGCTAACCACTGAGCCACCATATTGCCCAAAGCAATGAAAAGAATGGCAGAAACATTCAACGCTTTTAATGACATGGCAACAAAACCCATCTGTACGGCATTGACGTACACGGAAGTACAAGTGCAGTCTGAATGGGTTCAACGCGGGTTGGACCCATGTTCAATGACCCAGGTGAGAGCCAGGTTGTCTGTGTGAAAGGGGTATTAGGCACAAGTAGATCGGACTATAATGGTAATTAACTTAAGACGTTAAGACAATGAAGAGGGGGTGCCCTGGTGGCTTATCGAGCTAAAGGTGCACACCACAAAGGCTAGTCCTTGACGCAGCAGCTTGGGTCCAAATCCAGCTTGGGCCTTTCTGCTGGGTATCTCCCATTCTCTCTCTCTCCCACATTTCCTGTCTTCCTACTATCATTTTTAATCCATTAGCTCCATCCATCCATTAGCTATCATTTTAATAAAGCAAAAAAAAAAACCTCCCATCTAATACTTTCAGCTAGCAAAGTTAAAGGCCCAGTTCATTATTTTATATATTTCTGAATTTGACGATGTCAGATGAAAACTGATAAAACTTGCCTAACTCAAACATCAAAACATGATTTCAACGCATTATTTCACAGTTTAATTTCGGAACCTTTTTTGGCCACCATAAAAACTTTGCTCAAAACGAAGGACTATTGGTGGGTTTTGTGATGTTTCCCAGACGCCTAATTTAAATACACAAATGATCTTTGGCTTCTCTTCCCATACAAATCTACTCTGGATAGTTTTCTTGCATTATCAAGGCAGTTTAGCATGCAGCTAATGTTGCAATCAGGTTATAACGTTTTAACCATTTTGTAAAGTAGATAGCTAGCTAGCTAGTTGACAAAAAATATATTTACCATTACAATGCAATCTGTAAACACCTGGCATTTTCTAAGAGCCTTTCCTCTTTATATTCAGTGCCATTTGAATTAGGCTCAAACATGCTGGATATGGCAGATATCGCTACCTTCAAATCCATGCGTCACAGTTTATTTTTGTACGACCCATGAGCAAAGCATCTAAGTATAAAAGATTTTCCTCACCCCTACAATAAACGCATAATCAAACACAGAACATATTAATGGTATATATACACAAATCAGCCACAACATTAAAACCACTGACAGCCACACGCGTTTCTTTCTATTTGCACGATAAGAAAACATACAATTAAATGTAAATATAGAAGAAAGCCTACCGATGACCTAAAACGACCCAAAATACATGTGCCCATCAGTAACTTTAACAAATTCGTGACATTGTTTCTTCTTGTCTGTTCTCTCTTGGAACATGTGACACTGTTATCTGTTATCGGTCTATTATCTTAAGCTAACAATGTTAACGTTATTTCTTCAGCTGTTTCTATTTTGTCATATTTTAGGGCAGTGATATTGGATATTGTTATTGCTGGGCTGACTGACATGCACTGGTGCTTTCTACTAGGTATGGGCATGGTTATTTGAATATTAAATTATTCAAAATATCGAATATAGCTGCAGTTATGTGATTGTGTCGCAAGATTATTATTAGCCCCATTTTTCGGCACCTAACTTTGGTCGCAGTTTTGAGCATTTCGCTTCCATTGCAACGCTAAATGTTCATTAGAATGCCACGGACTGCGCTTGTACACAGCTAATTAATCTGTCCACTAGTTATTTTTTAAATGCCTATTTTACACGCTTAATTTGCCTATAGACTATGAATGGGAAGGACCTAGATGAATCATACCCTTGTGTTTACTGCCATCTAGTGACCGCAATAAAATGTTGGTTAACATATACATACTGGTGGACTTTGAATGAAGGAGCAATAGCCTATGCTCCCGTCTGATCAGTGTTGCATGGACTCACGATAGCTCTACAAGTCAAACCAAGTTAGTTGTAATTCACCAGATTCCACCGGCACTTGGGATACACCACATCGACAAGACACTGCATACTTAATGTGAGCTAAGTTGTATCTGTTTAACGTTGAAAAGAATTGTGGTGACTTGAATTGGACAGCAAATTGAACCAAAGTTTGCTAGCCTAAAGTGAGTTGCAATGACGAGTATGACACTGACTGGCACCATTTTATTGAGCTTATGATAGATTGCTGGAATACTGCAAAACAAACGTCTTTAATGTAAAAATTAAGACACTGGCTAACACTTATCAAGGGTTCCCCACAATGCATATGCGCCGCTGTTAAAAACATTTTTTTAGTTTTGATTTAGTGTACTCTTAACCATCACAATTTGGATATGGAGTTACGTTATTTCCATGTACGTTAGCTAGCATGCTTGTTAAACGATACAGATGGAACTACTGATGATGGGACTAGACTACTACTGTCTAACATTGCGAACGTTAGTTACCATTTTGCAAACAATTATAACAGCCCCTTATTAGCCAAAGTTTCATAGTTCCATTTTCTTCATGCTAAGATTATAATTAGCAAGGCAAAATTGTTACAAAAACGACGTAATTAAAGAATTTGCGTTTAGGAACATGATAGGTAAGCTGTGTAGACATTTAGCATTCAGACATTATAGTTACAGTAGCCTAATTATGTCACTCTCCCTTCTAACAAATGGTCTTACATCTTGGATGTCCCACAATTTCTTAAATGATAAAACTGAGGTAGGCTACTTGTGTTTTTACCAGAGGAAATTCATTGTCAAGCTTGTATGCATGTATATGTTAACCAACATTATATTGCGGTCACTAGATTGCAGTATACACAAGGGTAAATCATCTTGGTCTTAAATTCCAGCTCCCTTCAAGGCTCTGTGTAATATAATTATAATTAGCATAGTATGTATACGTTTGTGAAATAATGCATTTCAATATATCCTAATAATAATGACATAAATGCATGTAGATTATAGTTTGCCACAGGCCACGGAGACTTCCTAACTTTGAATCTTAGCTCTGTGCAAAGGCGTTTGACTACAGATACTAACGTTACGAATAACCGAGATGACGAGTGCAAAGGGAGGGATAGAGTTAAGGCAGAATAAGTTCTTCATAAAGCTTTTTACATCGCCCGAGTTAGTGGACTCTCCATAGCTCTACATCAAGCAAAGTTATCCACCTGCACTTGGGCTAATTGTAAGCCACTGCGAACTGAATGTGAGTTAAGTTGTATTTGACGTTAAAAAAGAATTGTGGTGACTTGACTTGGATAGTGGCTGATAACCCCTATCAAGTGTTTCAATAAGGCATTCAACAGCTGTGCTGTTTTCTTTATTTTACTTAGAGAACACTAATCTTCTCAATTTGGATGTTATTTCCATTCCGTTAGTTCCAAGGAGTCAAACGTTAGCTGGTCTTAAATTAAGGCACCATAAATGATAGCTTACTAGTAACACTGCAAATTAGCATTAGGTTAGGACACCTTGTAGCAGCCAATAACGTAATAACTGCCCGATAACGTAATAATTTTCCCATTCTTAATGTATAAAAGCCGATAATGTAATAACTTATCAATAATGTAATAAAATGTCTGAACCAATAACGTAATAACCTTTTTCCCATAACGTAATAAGTTATTACATTATTGACCAGTTATTACATTATTGGCTTGCTATAAAAAAAACAGACAAAATTTAATAATTGGAGCCAATAATGTAATAACATACTTATATTACTGTTTACGTTGTATTTTTTATGAAGTTTCAGACTTCCATAACACTTACTCTACTGTAGCTTCTTTCAAATAACTTTCTCAAAAACCTGACCAGTTCCCCTTCAGTTTTATTGGCATGAAAAGACAAACGCTTATATTGCCAAGGCTAACATAGTTGAACATGTAGTTGAATATACATGCACATATACATACTTTTTCCATGGGAAATCACTGTTGACAGTGCATGCAAATAGCATGTAACCATAATACTAACAACAGTAACAATAGGATGAACAGATGGTATATTCAACTTGGTGCAGTGTTCCACTGGCTGTCCCATAGGTTGTGACAAGAAGCCAAATATTTGGCTGCTATTATGCAGCAGATAGGGTTTTTCACCTATTATGTATTTTAGTTAATTTGTATCTGCTTGGGTTTCAAAATCATTGCATTTGTTTATAAGTCTGGGGAAGAAGTTTGCTCAAATGTCGCAGGAAGTGTAGCTCTGTCTCTACTCCTCCCTGGGAGCACAGCCTGTCCTATCTGGGCAGCAAAGTCTGTCTGTGACGACCGGTCTCTAAAGCCAGACTGTGTTCACTTAGTCTGTACCTCGTGAGTATTCTTTCTGTTACTGTAGTCAGATATAAAAAGTGTACTTTTTGTTTAAAGCCAAATTGATTTCAAGTTTGCTTTGAACTTCGGATGACTCAATCCAATAATCTATATATTTTTCCTTTTGTAATAATTTGGTTGGGCCAGATTTTCTGTGAGCTGTGTTGAGGTTCTATATGTTGTGGCCAGGGAGCAGAGCCCGTGGACCTGCTGGCAGAGGGGGTTCTGCTGTCATCTCTTGGTAGGATTGGGGGTCACTTATTTTGAAATTGTAGAATTTAATTGCTCTTTTTTCCAGTTCTAATATGGAAGGGGTATTGCCCTAATTCAACTCTGCATGCATTATTTTGAGTTTTTCTTTGCTCTTGAAGAATGTTTTTACAGAACTCCACACGCAGTCTCCATTTGGGAGTTTGTCCCATTTTGAAAGTGGACCCCACACTTCACTGCCGTACAGAGCAATTGGTACTATAATAATAATAATACATTTTATTTATAAAGCGCTTTTATGACACTCAAAAACGCTGACTATGACTGATTGGAATATTTTTATCCAGGTTCAAATTGGGATTTATTATTATTATTTTTTTTTTTATTGTATAGAAAGCTCTTCTTGCTTTGTTTCTCAGGCAGGCCCGGTTCTATAGTGCATTGTCTAAGGGGGCAACAACTGATGGTGCGGGGACAACATAATTATAATGTCTTTTTTATCAAAGCCACAACATCAACCTAATATTTCTTGTAAAAGCCACACCACATTCCTCGATATCTAGACTACTTTTCTTGCTGTGCTGAAGTTGCCCCGTGCTGTCTCCACTGGCACTAACATTAGTCAAGGCACATCGATCCACCTATCCATTTTGACGCACATAACCCTTAAATGACTTGCACCTGTATTGAAAGTGGTGTGAGGTTTAGAGATTACAAAGTTAAACATTGTAAATTTGAAAAGACCAAACGAGGCATGACGTCCAACTCTGCCCCTAGTTTGCTAGCTAAATGAATAGTACAGTAATGCTACTTGTGTGTGTTAATAAGTGTACGCAACAGAGTAGTGTAGTGACAAAGTGAAATAGCAAGTTGAACATGCTTTTTCATATGGCCAGACCAACTAATTAGATATATAATAATAATAATAATTATTATTATTATTATTACTATTATTAATAATTTTTTTTATTTATAATCAAATGCAATGACTTTGAAACCCAAGCAGAAACAGACAAACTAAAATGCGATAGATAAAAAACCCTGTCTGCTGCAAAATAGCAGCCAAATATTTGGCCTCTCGTCAAAACCTAAGGGGCAGTCAGTGGAACAATGCACTAAGTTGAATGTTCCATTTGTTCATCCTATTGTTACTGTTGTTAGTCTTATTGTTACATGCTATCGGTACGCACTGTCATGTTAGGGTTAGGGCTATGTTTGCTATGGCAATATCAACATTTGTCTTTTCATGTAAAAAAAACTCATTACCTTAAAAATGTAGAGGGAGGGAGAGAGAGATAGGTTTTATCAGAGTTAGGACTGAGATTCAGGGGTCAAGATTGGTCGAGTTTTTGAGAAAGTTATTTGAAAGAAGCTAATAGTAGAGTAAGTGTTGAGGAAGTCTGACACTTCATAATAAATACAACTTAAACATAGTGACATAAGTATATTATTACATTATTGGCTCCAATTATTAAATTTTTTTCATACCAAGACAATAATGTAATAACCGGTCAATAAAGTAATAACTTGTTACGTTATGGGAAAAAAGTTATTACGTTATTGGTTCAGACATTTTATTACATTATTGGTAAGTTATTACATTATCAGCTTTGATTACATTAAGAACGGGAAAATGATTACGTTATTGGCAGTTATTACGTTATTGGCTGATACACACCTTACGCTACGTGCTTAGCCAGACTTAGTGGGAATAGCCTACCGTCAACGTGTTTATTATGCCGTGGTTATACTGCTGTTTACTGCATGTGAATTCTATTTCTTTAGTGGAGGTTAGCTAGCAGAAGTGTGCATAGCTAACTATTATACCCTTAAAGTCACCATAAATAATTGCCTGCTGCAAAACTAACTTCTTTATTTGTTACCGTAGCGCGATTGAAACGACCAAATCCAACAATACAAAATACAATATAACAAAAGCACAGTGTCAAAATGAGTGCTGACTATAACACGTAGGCTATTTAAACAGGCGGCAGCACCGTTTCATTAAAATTATTTAAAATGTATTTCAATGGTAAAATAATCAGTATTGTACAAGCATTAACACTTAAGACAATAGACTACTGCTGATTTTATGTCTGCAGCGCTGTCCACTTGTGATAAGATCGCCAGATGCCTTAAAATGAAGGTTGGGCTAACACAAGAACGTATGGGAGACCGGGGACAGTTGCAGCACTTTTTGCATTTCTCTGTTACTCACAGACTAATTGACATAGACCAACCAAACTTGTATATATTAAACTTATATCTGTCTTCTAATTACCCATACAATTTAAAGATGACTACATATGACATATAGTTCACAATATTTATATGAATGGAAGAAGTCAGATGTTGCAACTGGCCCCAAGTGGGCATTTACACTTGTGTTCAGTTTAGCGCTGTCCACCAACACACGAGGATGTAGTAGTGCTGCAGCGGTTATTTTAGGGGGCTGGCCACCCGCACTGCCTGGTCGCTGATGGTGGAAACGCATAACATCCGCATTTTCTCGTGTAAATGCATTTCTAGTTATGTGATGCATCTTATTAGGTAAATTTTTGGTGCCCTAACACCCGCAGTTTTCACCTTATCGATTCCATCCCAGCGCCGACAGGTAAAGCCTAATGTCGTGTAGTGCGCTTACATAAGCTTATTGCTAAGTGATCGGTTAACATGTTAGTTTTTCATTATTATTTTTAAATCGAATTTTTGCCCCCAGTGAAATTAGTAGGAAGAGAGTGTCAGCCACAGAGCGCGCTATGCGTGTTCCATCTCTATGGTTGTAGCCCTCTCTAGTGGACTAAGTGAAGGATTGCAAGGAATCCAAGCGCTTCACCATTGACAACCCAGTTCATTGTCGTTCAACAATATCTTGCCATATTAAACCCAAAAACGGAGAATAGTTGCAAAACATTTTAGAACCTACAGCATGGTAAGTAAAACGGTTTTATTTGGCTTAATAAAAGCAATTCCGGTGACTTGAATTGGACAGCAGAGGTAACATTAGCTAAATTGTATGGAGCACCGGAGGTGACATGAACGTCTTTTTTTTTAATTGTTGCGATTGAGTGACTTGAGTTCTGAAATCACTGAGAGACGCAGACAGGAACGCTTAAAGCGGCCCTATGATGCTCATTTTCAGGTTCATACCTTTATCTAGGAGTTCTACAAGAATAGGTTTACGCGTTTTAATGTTCAATAAACCACTCATTTATTTCCAAACTGCCTTGGTCTGCAGCACCTCTATTCACCCTCTGTCTGAAACGCTCCGTTTTAGCGCCTGTCTCTTTAAGGCCCCCCTGCCGACGAGCCCAATCTGCTCTGATTGGTCAGCTGGCCAAACAAAGGACGGAAACAGCGTTTTCTCGACATGGCGAAACCACTATCCAAAATTCCCGGCCTCCGCTCTGACTGGCTCTGTTTGAGGGTTCGCCAAACTAGCTGGTAGGTGGGCATTATGCAAATGTGTGACTTAGTGACGTAGATAAGTGACAGAAAAAAACGCCGGACTACGAACCAGGCGTTTCAGGCAGTTCAGGAGCAGTGTTTTTTGTGAGAGAGAAGCTCCCTTTGGCGTGGACCATGGGCTTTGTAACTTTTCAGACCTTTTACATGCACAAAAAGCTATATAACATACTAAAGGAAAGCGAAAAACCCAAAAAGCATCATAGGTCCCTTTTAACATTCAAGAATCTTCAATAACATGTTACTATTTTTTAAGCAAGAATTGCATTTAAGGGAGCGGATGGGAACCTGGCACGTAGCACAAGCACTGAGCATAATGTGACCGGTGCAGCGACAGGGCTTAGCGGACCTACCCATAGTTTGAGAAATGCTGCATTAAATCCATTCCATTCATTCATTCATTAGCTGTACCGCTTATCCTTAACAGGGTCGCGGGGGGGCTGGAGCCTATCCCAGCCAACACAGGACGAGAGGCGGGGTACACCCTGGACAGGTCGCCAGTCTATCACAGGGCTGCATTAAATCATTGCTCATAAACATAAACAATCAATGACCATACTAACACTGCTGATCTGCCTACAATTATTTATTTACTATTCAAATAAACCTCTATTTCGGCTTTTAAAATGACAAACGACACATCGTGAGCCCTCTTGCCTACCTGATAAAAAAGGACGCTTAAATCCTGTTTGGCTATCCAAAATATATGCCATGAGAGTATCAGCCTCAGGAGGAAACATCTCTAATATGATGTCTCATCTTGGTGACCATCATCCCATTGAGCATGGAAAAGTGACAAATGGTTCTTGCATAACAGCCTGGACTAGAAATATGGTCATAAGGAGTTTTTCGTCTTACATTTGAACAATATTGAACTTAGTTCAAAGTTTAAAAAGATATTCTTTATTTATTTCACATAATGTTGTTCCCAGCCAGTGGTTCACAATGAAAATGTTTCAAAATATAACAAATATATTAAATTAAGCACTATATATATACACTCACTGGCCACTTCATTAGGTACACCTTGCTAGTACCGGGTTGGACCCCCTTTTGCCTTCAGAACTGCCTTAAGTCGACTCAACAAGGTGCTGGAAACATTCCTCAGAGATTTTGGTCCATATTGACATGATAGTATCACTCAGTTGCGGCAGATCCATGAATGCGAATCTCTCGTTCCACCACATCCTAAAGGTGCTCTATTGGATTGAGATCTGGTGACTGTGGAGGCCAATTGAGTACAGTGAACTCGTTGTCATGTTCAAGAAACCAATTTGAGATGATTTGAGCTTGGTGACATGGCGCGTTATCCTGCTGGAAGTAGCCATCAAAAGATGGGTACACTGTGGTCATAAAGGGATGGACATGGTCAGCAACAATACTCAGGTAGACTGTGGCGTTTAAACGACTCTCAATTGGTACTAAGGGGCCCAAAGTATGCCAAGAAAATATCCCCCACACCATTACACCACCACCGCCAGCCTGAACCGTTGATACAAGGCAGGATGGATCCATGCTTTCATGTTGTTTGCGCCAAATTCTGACCCTACCCTCCGAATGTCGCAGCAGAAATCGAGACTCATCAGACCAGGCAACATTTTTCCAATCTTCTATTGTCCAATTTTGGTGAGCCTGTGCGAATTGTAGCCTCAGTTTCCTGTTCTTAGCTGACAGGAGTGGCACCCGGTGTGGTCTTCTGCTGCTATAGCCCATCTGCTTCAAAGTTCGACGTGTTGTGCGTTCAGAGATGGTCTTCTGCATACCTCGGTTGTAACGAGTGGTTATTTGAGTCACTGTTGCCTTCCTATCATCTTGAACCAGTCTGGCCATTCTCTTCTGACCTCTGGCATCAACAAGGAATTTTCGCCCAGAGAACTGCCGCTCACTGGATATTTTCTCTTTTTCGGACCATTCTCTGTAAACCCTAGAGATGGTTGTGTGTGAAAATCCCAGTAGATCAGCAGTTTCTTAAATACTCAGACCTGCCCGTCTGGCACCAACAACCATGCCACGTTCAAAGTCACTTAAATCACCTTTCTTCCCCATTCTGATGCTCTGTTTGAACTTCACCAGGTCGTCTTGACCATGTCTACATGCCTAAATGCATTGAGTTGCTGCCATGTGATTGGCTGATTAGATATTTGCGTTAACGAGCAGTTGAGCAGGTGTACCTAATAAAGCGGCCAGTGAGTGTATATATATGGGGGGGGGGATTCACTGGCCAATAGTAAATTTAATTAAAGAAAAATTAAACAATCGTACGGTGAAAATATTAGATTATTACATGTAATCCTGTAATCCTACTGTCGGCAGCATTCTGTAGGAGGTGACTTTGGCGGCCCCTACCGTTTTCTTAGCGTACTTTTTGTCCCAGACTTTCGCGAAGAAGACAGGCATTTGTTTACCATGCTGAATGAGCACATGACTTGAAGCGAGAGACAAAAGAACGGCTGCGATCAAACATAGTGACGCACTTCCTTGGCCATAAAGCAATTGGCCAGTTTCGCAGGAAATTGTACAGGTGGCAGACGAAATTCATACTAAATATTAAGACCTCAAGAGGACTGATCTGAACCACAATGTTTTCATTTTCCCACAGACATTACAATGTGCAACCAGAAGAAATTTATTGATTATACGTTAATACACAATAGTTACCTATAGGTGCTTGATCGTAGAAGCGATATGTAGTGACCACATGCATACTGCATGTCTTCTTTGCAACGGTTAGGGAAAATAATTACACTAGGTAAGGGTCGCCAAAATCCCCTCTTACAAATAAACTGCTTCTAGTAACTTTAACATACATTGGAAGCAATCATGCAAAAAAATTAAATAATTTGTTATGTTTTGTTAGAACGCTTCTGCTCAACATTTACAACCTGTGACATGAGCCCCCTTTCCATGGACGCAATCAGATTTAATGTGTTACTGTAGGTAAGAATACCTCTTGTATTCTCTGGGTTTCTTGTCGTTTCTTTAAAAGAGCCATTTTTGCTCCTTCCTCCTTTCTCTCCTCCTGCCGCTGCTCAAATGTACTCTTCAACTCACGGGGAGGCTTCACACTGTACTTTTTGATCTGCTGCTTCTGTTCTACTGTTTTGCCCTGCAGACACAAACACACATATGCACAAATAAAGTAGTTAGCATCTGCTTCATAGATATTTATAGAGAAATAAATAAAAACAAATGTTTCATTATCAGAACAGATGTAAGATCTTTGTGTAGTGCGTCTATGTGCTGCTGCTTGTTTGCCCTCACTGACCTTAACCTCTGTTACCAGTAGGGGGCACTCTTGCAGGGTCTGGTTGAGAAGACATATTTCTTTGACGGCGTAACCGCTCGCACAGTAGGCATTGTATCCAGCACCAATCAACAAGCTGCATAGCAGGTTGGAAAACTCAAAACAGGTTCCTCTTTGGGTCTGGAGCACATGGCTTGGAGAGTATAGATGTTTGGGCTTGTAAAAAAAGGGCAAAAATATCTTAAAATGCAAATATAAAGAGAAAAAACAGCTCTACATCATTGTCACCAAAACATGACCTTTGCATCTGAAGGACACGGGGCTCAAAGAAATGAGAGCAAATGATACACAAGAAACAAATTTATCTTAAGACGACAAAAATGTAAACGAAGTCATAAAACATCATATTTTGAGTCTCTGACAAGTTACCTAAAAACTAGAACGTCTACAAAAGAAAAAAAATTTGTTCATAAGACAATGCGTTCTTGCAAAACAATTCAAGCCTATTTAACAAGGACAGGTAACTTGATAACTGGTAACAGGTAACTTATCACTTGATAACTGTGCTAGTTTCTGGAAATGTGTAATTAGTTACAGTTACTCGTTAACTCTTTACAAAAGTAACTAAGTTACTTTACTGATTACTCCCTTAAAAAAGTAACGCGTTACTAACGTTAGTAACTTTTGCGTTTCCCAACTTACTCAAACTCTGAAGTTCAGGCTTTAGTTTTTATCCCAGACGGCTAACTTGTGCTCGTTCTGTGGTACTTTCTATTAGCCAATAGGCCCCAAAACAGCAACACAAATAATAATCTAATAAACCATGAATTGTTTACTAAGCAATTGAGTAAACCACACACAAAATATTTGTTCAATTTATTTATTCTAGTCTCAAATGGCCAACCAACAAGCCTCAAAACTCACAGCTTACATTCCGAGCTCAAAACAATATTCCCATATTCAAGGCGGACCAAATATAATGATGTAAGTTTCACAAAATGCTCAGCAATGAACGTTATTTAAGTTTAAAATAACAATATATTTCCCATACTGTTTGTGTCCAAGCCATACTCCGGATCAGCCGAGCAAATAGTAAGTTTTGTTCAAGCTGGTACCGTTGCTGTGACTTAGCTAGGTAAACTTGGCATACTGGCTAACTAACAACTACAAGTAGCCTACAACCACTAAAGTCGAGCGCTTAGCAAACGTTCATTACCAGTTTAGTTACCACAGTTTCCTCCAGAACCAAAATGTATGAATTTCGAATACCAGAGGCACCCCTTAAAAAGTATTAATTTGTTATGAAACATACTAACAATAGCAAACCCTAAATAGCATGTGTGCTTCGCTGTAACCTTCTTCCTCACACTAATGAAATAACTTTGAGGGGGCATAAGAAGGGGGGATTACTATAACGGTAAGCTCCCGAACTGTACACAGAAATATAAACAGGAAAGAGTCAAGTTTGAGCATAAACGGTAAAGAGTGACCAGAAGGCAAAAAAAAATTACACATTTGTTATCGGTAAAATGCACATAGGGTATAACAGTAACTAGTAACGGCGCCATTTACATTTTCAGTAACTGTAATTTAGTTACTCAAATGTGAATAATAACGCAATACCGCAAATAGTAGTGAAACGCGTTAGTCCCAACACTGTTGATCAGTGGAATTTCTTATTACATGTTCAAGAGTTTCGGCAGCACGGTGGCTCAGTGATTAGCACTGTTGCCTCACAGTAAGAAGGTCCTGGGTTCAAACCCCAGCTCAGTCAAGGGCCTTTCTGTGTGGAGTTTGCATGTTCTCCCCGTGTTTGTTTGGGTTTCCTCCTACCATCAAAAAACATGTACCCTATGGTATTATTTAATCACTTATTTAGCCACCAACACACTGGTCTTTACAATTAACCCTGTGGTATTGCTGCCAGTATCAGTTATTTAGCCATTAGCACACCGGTCTTTACAATTTCCTTTGAGCTGCCATTGTAACACTGCCATCAAATACAGTGCATCCGGAAAGTATTCATACCCCTTCACTTTTTCCACATTTTATTATGTTACAGCCTAATTCCAAAATGGATTAAATTAAAAAAAATTCTTAACATTCTACACACAATACCGCATAATGACAAAGTGAAAAAAGTTTTTTTGCATTTTTTGCAAATGTATTAAAAATTAAAAAATAAAATATCACATGTACTGTACATAAGTATTCACACCCTTTACTCAATACTTTATTGAAGCACCTTTGGCAGCAAGTACAGCCTCAAGTCTTCTTGAGTATGATGCTACAAGCTTGCCACACCTATTTTGGGGCAGTTTCTCCCATTCTTCTTTGCAAATCGTCTCAAACTCCATCAGGTTGGATGGGGAGCGTCAGTGCACAGCCATTTTCAGATCTCTCCAAAGATGTTCAATCGGGTTCAAGTCTGGGCTCTGGCTAGGCCACTCAAGGACATTCACAGACTTGTCCCGAAGCCACACCTTTGTTATCTTGGCTGTTTGCTTAGGGTCGTTGTCCTGTTGGAAGGTGAACCTTCGCCCCAGTCTGAGGTCCAGAGTGCTCTGGAGCAGGTTTCCATCAAGGAAACTCTGTACATTGTTGCATTCATCATCAAAATACATGTGATATTTAAAAAAAAAAAAATTCACTCTGTCATTATGCGGTATTGTATGTAGAATGTTGAGAAAACCTTTTTATTTAATCCATTTTGGAATTAGGCTGTAACATAATAAAATGTGGAAAAAGTGAAGGGGTATGAATACTTTCCGGATGCACTGTAATTAACAAATCTAAATGGTTCAAGTCAAACTTGTCAAATGACATGTGGCAGGGATAACCCGAGTGTACACTGGCAAAAGAATCCATTTCACATCACTTTTTGGTCAGTTGATGACATACAATTTTAACTTAAGAAGAAAGCTGCAAGCAGCATTTTATGAGTCCTAGCCACATGCCAGGTCATGTGATCAAGGTTGGATGTGAAAGCAGCTTTGCGGATGTGACCAGACTCAAGAGGCAGTGTAAAAAGTTTCATAAGGATTGGACTAGGTTCGACTGAGTCATAAGCGTTTGTTATAAGCCGAGCCCACAAGTCCAACTATTGGTCTACTCACAATCTTCTTGTGGTGGTTGATTTAGGCCCAATCCCAATTGCCTGTTTTACACCCCTTGACCCTAACCCTTAGCCCTAGCCCTCCGTTGTGCTTTTTAACTTGCCCCTCGAAACAGTCACAAGGGGTGAAAATCTGTCCCTACGAATTGGGACAACCCTTGATGATCCTCATCCGTCATCAGTTGTCGTGGAAGGCATTGATTTGACATAATAGACGCGATCAAAAAAAAAACTTCGCTGCTGGACTTCAGGTTAAATTTCATGCATATTTACATATCGATATGCCATCATAGTGGGGAAGTACGACATGGAAATATGCACAAATCAGCATAACAATGTTGAAACATTAGCTTACTAGCTAGAAACAATAGAAAATTATTGATCTTTTTGTTATGCTTGTTATAAAGAAAAGGTCCATAATAAATTGAAACGATATTAAACTAAGAAAATACGAGGGTTATACTTACAAAAAATATATACTTATTGAAAATACTTGCATTTGTGGTTTTCTTTTTTTACCAGTTAAGTATGCATCCATCTTGCCGGTGATTCACAAGGCTTTCTGGAAGAATTCTCATAACCCTTGGTTTCAAGTGTGCCTCTGGAAAATCTCAGTTTCGAGGGCCAAATGGCCCTTTGTCTTAGCCCTAACCCTCGATCACAAGAGAATTGAGACACCCCTACCCCTACACGTGAACGCGCAAAATGGAGGGTTAGGGCTAAGGGTTAGGGCCAAGGGGTGTAAAACAGGCAATTGGGATTTGGCCTTAGACTCTACCTTAGAGCATATGTACTGTATAACGTGTCATGCTTATTTGGGCATTCACATCAAGAGGCTAAGAATGGCTTAGATACTAATGTTCAATTAAAGTTGCTATAGGTAGCTTTCTGTAGGAGGTGATTTTGGTAAGCCCTGCCGTTTGTTTGGTGTAATAAGACGTGCATTTGTTTACTATGTTGAGTAACCACATGACAGCTTGAAGCAAGAGAAAAAAGAACAGCTGCGAGCAAACACGATTTAGTGACGGACTTGCAATTCGTCAGTGATAGAGACTGATAAGAACCACAATGTTTTCACTCTCCCATAGTCATCACAATGTGTAATTAGAAGAAATATATTGATTATACATCAATACAAAATAGTTATTTTATAGTCACTGTAAAATAGTTCTAATAGTAAAAACTGTTTTGGCCAGGCCCCCTTCTAAAACTCGAAAATGTTCCGGGCCCCCTTCATCATAAACCAATCCTCCTTCTATAAGTGTGTTTACATGGATACTAATAATAGTACGGCAATCATAAACCGATAATGCTAATAATGCAACTATTGAAACTCACGTGAACGCTTTTATCTGATTTCCCATATCGGTGTAAGTTCTTCATCTGCGTATTCAAAACCCAATTACGACCCCTGGATCAGGAGTGCAAACAGGTAAGAGGTAAAAAGGGTGAGAACATTGCGTGGATAGTGAAAACCTGCCACAACTAGGGGGGGGGGGTCCAGGGGCTTGCTCCCCTGGGAGTAAATTTTGAAAGATATTTGCTTTACAAGCTCATTCCTAATTACCTTTAGGTATATTTGCATCTGCAACAAAAAAAAAGAAAAAAGAAAATTTTTAGAATAATTACTTTTTTATATTAAAATGCATCAGCACCATGGATGAGGCTCATCAGTCATTATGTGTTTCCACCTATACATCTGTTTCTATTGGCCCCCTCGTACTCCTTTGTTTTCATCTAAGCACCTGGCTTGGTTCTAGTCCATCGATCAGCTATACTGCTTCTCCTTTGCAGGGTTGCGGGGGGGCTGGAGCCTACCCCAGCCGACACACGGCGAGGTCACCAATCTATCACAGGGCTGACACATAGGGAGAACACGCAAACTCCACACAGAAAGGCCCTTGGATCAGGTGGGGATTGAACCCAGGACCTTCTTGCTGTGAGGCAACAGTGCTAACCACCAAGCCACCGTGCTCCCCTTGGTTTAGTCTTTGTCTGACATTCCACCATTGTGCTTTGTTGTACCCGAGTTTCTTAAGTAAAGAAACATTCCAGCACTCTCGTTTCCCATGTTTGTTTTTTGTTTGGACTTTATTCTAGTCTACTTTTATGTACTCTGAGTTGGTCTGCGTTTGGATCTTAGTCCTGTTCCTGGCCAGCCTGACAACCAATACTATTAACAATAGCAATAACTAACGTTTTATTTCTGCGGAAGCCTGTCTTTCGGTATCACTTTGTTACTATCCCAGCTAGACGCTGGCAGAAGTTTTTAAAATGTAACCAAACTTTTCAACGTAAAGGAGAAATTTGTGAATGAAAAATTTTATGTAGCTACACTAATGCCTATAAAGCTTCAGGAAGACACAAAGTGACTGTGTTGCAGATGCATAAGGTGCCAGTCTTATTCCGTGGAGCATACAACGATGAATTGAAATCAAACCAAATATATTTGCATAGCACATTTCATTCAGAAAGTCAATTCTATGTGCTTGACACAAGGCAAGCAGAAAAACAACAATGGATATGGCAAGATCCTGGTAATGCCATGGAAACAAACAAGGCTTCCTTTTACAGTACAGTTTCAGCTTACTGAGTAAATTGACATGTCCTACTTAGTAACGTTGCAGAACATAATTGGTAAAAGTTTGTGTTTATTGCATGGTGAAGGGAACAATCTATTACAAAGAATACGGTAAGAACCTGGTAATAACATGGAAACAAACACGTTTTCCTTTTACAGTACAGTTTCAGCTTACTTACTGAGTAAATTGTCATGTTTTAATGGTAATGTTGTGAAAAATATATGGTACAAGTTCCTGTTAACTGCATGGGCGATGGCCATAATCTATTACAAATGATATGGTAAGAACATGTTAATACCATTGAATCCCACTACGCTTCCTTTTGCAGTACAGTTTCAGCTTAATTACTGAGTAATTTCTAAAAACATCTGCAAGAACGTACCCTGTTTTTAAGCAGCTGTACCATGCTACTACAGGGAAACATTTACTGCATAGGTTGTAACCAGGTAAGTATTGAGGTACACTTTCCAAGGACATAATTAAACGTGGGCTGTTACCAACATAAACCTTGGATAACTACAAGGTAATTGTAACTTGAATTGATGGGTAATAGAGGAGGGGTTTCTAAGAATTGGTTGCCTAATTTCCTATGAAGTGCGCAATTAAATCTGAGACATGTCCGCTGTAGTTTCACTGTATTTACCTACTTATTCACCAGTGTAATTGCATAATATACTAGGTAAATACCTAGTAATTAGGGGACAGTAAAAGGAAGGGATACCGACTTTATTACAAAGTTGATATGACTGTTGAAATTTAGGTCAATGATGACACCAACAGTTCTAGCTTGGTCCTTCGTTTTCAGAGACATGGACTCAAGGTGTGCGCTAACTTTAAGCCTTTCCTCTTTAGCACCAAAGATAATTAGCTCAGTTTTTTTCTTATTTAGCTGAAGGAAATTATGGCACATCCAGTCATTGACTTGCTCAATGCACTGACAGAGGGATTCTATAGCCTGAATCTTGTGTCCGGGAGAGCGAGAAATTGTTAGTCATTTGCCTATGAAAGAGTGTTTGTAGGTTGTGCTCGCTCTCTCGTTGTTAAGGTTTGTCCTGTTTGGTGTTTCGTGTCAGTTGTATTAGTTGGTTTATCCCTATCTAGTTCTGTGTCCCCCGAGATCGTTAGAGTGTTTGTTCCTGTTCGTTAATGGTTTGTCAATGTTCTGTCTCGCATGTACGAGATACAGCATTTTTGTTAGTTTTTGTGTTCGCCTAATACCCCCTTGACCCCCCCCCCCCCCCCTCTCCTCCTTTTCCCATTACACTGTACTGTGGTTTTTGTTCGTTTCGCCTTTTTTATATATATTGTGTTTTGAGTTTTCTTTTGTTTCGGAGTGCGGCTAGTTTAGACGCCCGAGGGCATACATTTAAAGCATCACGCAGTGTATTCTCTGTTAAGATTCATTAGTTTAGGAGCAGTGTCACTTGTATTTTTATTTAGCAAGCGTGTGATAGACAGCTCAGAGCTTTTGTTTGTTTTGTTTTGTTTGTTTCTTTGATTTGACACTGTTCGTGTAGTCGTGGTATCCTATTTTTATTTACCCTGTTAATAAATACATATTAATTTTACCCTCCTGGATTGTGTTTGTGTCCACATTTCATTCCACACGGCATACTCTGGAATATGTTCGGTCCTTCATCGCCCTAGACTAGCCGTACAGCTGAAGGGTCGTAACAGAGTGTCATCTGCATAACTATGGTATTTTTTCTTTTTTTCTTTCAGTTTATGTCTGTAATAATGGAAAATATAATACTTTAATATAGTTTTTTGTGACTATTTTGTTGAATAAGGAATTTGCAAAACTATGGATGAACAGCAATTTCTTTTAAGCTTTGTCGCTAGGCACAAGTTCTGTTTGCTTTTTAAGATGCTTTGCAAGAGATCAAGAGAACAAGATCAAGTCATCAGTGGCATAAGTGAGTCTGTTTTTCACTGCACAGTTTTTCAAAGTTGGTTTGCAGCTTTGATACTGCCACTCTTAAAGGGGAATTTCACCCTACTTTTTTCACTTAATATCTTGCTTCAAATGTTAATTACAGTACATCTCTGCCTTAAATAACAAAATAATCTCAAGCGAGAGGATTTTAAGCACGTTATTTTCATTTTTCAAGCTTGGCATTCAAATCCAATTTGGCCATTCACAGTGGACCACAGCACCCAAAAATCCTAGAGAATTATATCACCACCCTTAAGGAAATGGGACGTGTCTAACGATTGGTTGACCATGCTTTGGCGTCAGGTTGTACACAAACCGTTCGCAACGTTCTCGGCCGGTCCGGTGGCAATCAGCAGTACAGCCGAAAGCGCACAGTTGAAATGCAATATGCTCGTATGGAAACGCCTCCGAAAACAGTAAAGCACAGGGATTGGTGGAACGTTAAGAGAACATGAAGGATGGTCCCCTTGCTGGTTGTAGTCCTTTAGAAAAATAACAGTTGGAGGAGTGTGTCTATCGTCTAAGGTAGAGAACAATGGACACATTGTTGAAACATGCCAAATGGCTCCTGAAGAAGAGGACAAACATATATCTTCCCATCTAGGTTTATACAGCGATCTCGATCATGCAGATTCTTCATGGAATGCAAAACTGGAAAGGTATGTAGGATCTCAAATCCAAGTGTAACCCAGTCAACTAATTTTCAATAGTAGTCAAATTAGAAGTGAAATACTAACAATGAAAATGCAAGAGATTATGCAGAAAGATAAATAGTAATAATTAAAAAGCAAATTTTAATTAAGAAGTTTGTATTTGTGTAATGAATATAATTGTCAGGGTATTTGAGGGATTTTTTTTTTTTTTTACCGTTTAACCAGCTAAGTCCAACTGAGCACGAGTGCTCTTTTGCAGTGGTGACCTGGCTCCGAAGGGATAAAATGAATACATACATTTTTACTGAAATTGTTAGAGTTGCACCTTTTCAGAGTAAAAGAAATGTAAAGTGTAAGTGAAGAGGTTCCTTAAAATTTCCAATAAGAGGGAGACTTGATTAACTGATGGATGAGCTAGCCTATCAGGTTGGAGGTCACACTCTGGTTAGAGATTAATATACCGACGACTAGGATAACACTCTTTCTCTTTTGTGAAGAATCACTTTAAGTGTTTGAGCCATGTGTAGAACAAGAATCCGTGATGTAATAGAATTGTGAAAAACAGAAGATTTACTATGCAAAAGAATGAGTGATTATTAGTTGAGTGTTTGTATTGAAAATTTTACATTCTTGAAAAGAATATAATTGGGTTTTTGATAAAACTAGTGCTGAACGGACAAGCTCATGTTAGCTGTAGTCTTTAGTATCTATTATGTTGCTGAAGCGTGTTAGCTAAGTGTTGTACTTCTGAATATTTGAGTTAACGGACAATCAGGGTTCGAGTTATGTGAGAGCCAGTGGGAGCTGAGCTCCCATAAGGAGGGGTCTGAGCTCCCATGAAAGCAGTAAAGTCATACATCTGTGGGGGTCGCCAATGCAGTGCACCGATTAAGCTATTATTTATTTATCTCAACCACTAACGTTAGAGACCCCCACAAAGCTCAGAGTATAACTCGAACCCTGCGGACAATCCCAAGTTTAAAAAAATATTTACAAGTAAGAAGACCTTTGAATAATCCCATCGTTGATTTCCATTACAGTTTTATTTAAAAAAAAATTATAAATGTGTGTGTGTGTATTTTTTTGTAAAGAGCTTTATTTTCATATGCCGCAAGTTTAAATATTTTGTAAGTTCTATTGATTATTCAAATACAAATTTAAATAATTGCACATTTCTACATCCAAATTTTGGTCTCATTATTCACTTACCACTTTTACAGAACCTAGAATACTGGTTTACTCATAGAATTGTAGTTCATATATTGAGATAGGAGCTACATTGGTTACACAAACAATATAATCTCTTATGTCATTGATTGTTCTTTCTCAAAATGCGCTTCATCAGAGTTCAGAATATAGAACACCATTATGAAACTTTATAATGATTGGTAACAAATTGACATCCACCATGAGGTCTACTGGGGTCATCTTGTTGACTTCTCTCACTTGTCCAGTTGTTTATAATAAGCGGGGAATAACAAATGTGTTGTTTTTGGGTGTAATGCTCCTTTAAGTTATTTTAAATGTTGAGCTGCAGTACTGAATGGATCTCTGACCCAGTCATATTGACCACTGTTGTTAGGGAAGTCTTTTCGAAAATGTCTTTCAAGAGGAAATGTTCTCCATGAGGCACGGAATCACTGGGATTTTCTTTCATTGAGGTTCTCAAATGTATCTATATTTCCATGGCCAAGTCTTCTGCCCCACAACTCCACCTGTCTTTTAAATTTGTTGATATTGTCCGCCAGGTGCAGCAGGTGTTTGTCTTTGCCCTGCAGCTGCAGATTTAATTCATTCAACTTTGCAAAAAAAATTCACTAAACTTGCTGCCCAGATCGCTCATATCTTCCTCCTCCAAAAACGTTTTAATCTCCTCTTTGAGCTCAAATTCTCTAGACAGCACCTTGGGAGAGCCATCTAGCCTCACTGTGGAACAACACAGCGTCGTGATCGGCGTCCATCTCCTCGAAGAATGCGGAGAACAGTCAGGCTTTCAGCAGATTTGTTTTGATTTAGTTGACCACGGTAATGACGTGAGCCAAAACTTAATTTAGCTCGGGACTCAACTTTCTTGATGCAAGGGCTTCTCGGTGTATTATGCTGTGCGCTCATTGTGCATTCAGGGCGACTCTCTTGATGAGCGCCTGTAGCCCATCCTGTTTCCCTGCCATAGCCTGTGCCCTATCCGTGCTAATACACAGGCAGTTCTCCCATTTAAACACAGCCAGAAGAGCAAATCCTCACTCAATGACTAACTTGATTTAGCAGGGCTTCTGACTGCCACCAAATTGGTGGCAAATGCCACCAAAAATCTGTCCAACGCCACTAAAATAAATATTGGAGGCAGTGCTGCTTCTAGGTTTTTTTTTATTAATTTTTTTATTTTATTTATGTACATTAAACAAGACCACTTTTATTTTTGTTGATTAGTACGTTATGTTAATATAAATTAATTGTTGCACCTTTTTACCGTACATTTTTTTTTTAAACTTTGATTTTATATAAAATTCCAAAAACAAAAAGCTGCCACCAGTTTTTGTGCTACTGCCAATAACTGAAAAACAAAATGTTAGTCTGGAGTAGGGCTGTAACGATAAACCGGTTTTGAGCTTTGAGTTTTGTGATAAAAAGCAAGGAAGGTTATCAAACCGTAGCTTTTCCTAAAGCACGGTTTATCCACGGTTTAAACGTCATTCTTTTGGTGTTGCACAAGGCAGTTATTTTCTAATTTTGTGTGTCAATTTGCCGTCACTATCGCATTACGTCGCAAGCTGTAGAACAGGCATACGTAACATGGTTATCTACGTTCGGTATACAGTAGGCAGGTCAAACCCAACAGCTGCAGTGTAGTCGACGGCAGCTGTATTCACGCCGTGGTGAAGAAAACCGCGCTGTGTACCGTTTTGAAACTGTTTAAATCAACACAAATATAACGTTTTTGTTGATCTGAGTCTTTAAAGTCATTCCAGAGTAATACTTAACTTCACAAAATAGAAGTGTTTATATCTATTGATCTCTTGCCAATTCGCAGTTAGATTCCAAAGAGCGATATTTTGTTGTTACACGAAAAAATCCTCAACATTGAGCTGTTCAATAAAAAAATATGTTTATTTAATATCAAACGATTGATTGATTGGTTTAAGAATAAATTCATAAATCACTGATAATTCCAGCTTTCCATAGGTCTACTGTTAATAACATAGTTGTGTCATTTCAAAACTCGCCTCTGGTGGTAGCCGATGCAAAACTTTGTCGCAATGCTCTGTTTTCTTTCTCAAACGGGTACGAAATATTCCAGCGCTCCTTGTCTTCAAGGTAAATCACCTCGGTGTTCCCATCAGTTTTGAAAGTCAAACTTTAAGTAAACCCCTGTCCGGACATGACCTTACATCAATGACCTAAGCAATCAGTGAACAAATACAGTGCATCCGGAAAGTATTTATACCCCTTCACTTTTTCCACATTTTATTATGTTACAGCCTAATTCCAAAATGGATTAAATAAAAAATAATTCTCAACATTCTGCATACAATACCGCATAATGACCAAGTGAAAAAAGTTTTTTAGAATTTTTTGCAAATGTATTAAAAATAAAAAAATTAAATATTACATGTACATAAGTATTCACACCCTTTGCTGTGACACTCAAAATGGAGCTCAGGTGCATCCCGTTTCCACTGATCATCCTTGAGATGTTTCTACAACTTGATTGGAGTCCACCTGTGGTAAATTCAATTGATTGGACATGATTTGGAAAGGCACACAACTGTTTATATAAGGTCCCACAGTTGACAGTGCATGTCAGAGCACAAACCAAGTTATGAAGTCCAAGGAATTGTCTGTAGACCTCCGAGACAGGATTGTATCGAGGCACAGATCTGGGGAAGGGTACAAAACATTTCTGCAGCATTGAAGGTCCCAACGAGCACAGTGGTCTCCATCATTCGCAAATGGAAGACGTTTGGAACCACCAGGACTCTTCCTAGAGCTGGCCGCCCGGCCAAACGAATCAATCGGGGGAGAAGGGCCTTGGTCAGGGAGGTGACCAAGAACCTGATGGTCACTCTGACAGAGCTCCAGTGTTCCTCTGTGGAGATGGGAGAACCTTCCAGAAGGACAACCGTCTCTGCTGCACTCCACCAATCAGGCCTTTATGGTAGAGTGACCAGATGGAAGCCCGCATGGAGTTTGCCAAAAGGCACCTAAAGGACTCTCAGACCATGAGAAACAAAATTTTCTGGTCTGATGAAACCAAGATTGAACTCTTTGGCCTGAATGCCAAGCGTCATGTCTGGAGGAAACCAGGCACTGCTCATCACCTGGCCAATACCATCCCTACAGTGAAGCATGGTGGTGGCAGCATCATGCTGTGGGGGTGTTTTTCAGCAGCAGGAACTGGGAGACTAGTCAGGATCAAGGGAAAGTAGGTGTGGCAAGCTTGTAGCATCATACTCAAGAAGACTTGAGGCTGTAATTGCTGCCAAAGGTGCTTCAACAATGTATTGAGTAAAGGGTGTGAATACTTATGTACATGTGATATTTAATTTTTTAATTTTTAATATATTTGCAAAATTCAAAAAAACCTTTCACTTTGTCATTATGCGGTATTGTGTGTAGAATGTTGAGGAATTTTTTTTATTTAATCCATTTTGGAATTAGGCTGTAACATAATAATGTGGAAAAAGTGAAGGGGTATGAATACTTTCCGGATGCACTGTATATATTTAAAATACGTGTTATATACTTTACTTGAATGGCTTCTAGCTTTAATCAAAAAGTTCCACCGTGGCCTTTCAACTCTGACTAGACCAAGGCCTCTGGGAAATATTCAAAAAAAAAAAAAAAAAATCGATCGAAGGTAAAAAAAGATCTGCCCCCTCAAAGTTTTCCGTGCCTTGGTTTCTTCTGGACAGCTCAAACAAACGCCATTCTCCACTATAGCCTACTAGTATATGAGTCGCTACTAACTTAAATTAAATCCGTCGGTCGGGGCCTTTCAACTCTGACTAGTCCAAGGCCTTTGAAAGATTCTCAGAAAAAATTATAAAAATCGATCCAAGGCAGAGAAAGAACTGCTCACTCAAAGCTTTCCGTGCTTTCACTCCTCCAGGACTGCGGTAAAACACAAGTAATTTTCCACACCGCGGTAAAGATAGCATTACGTTTGATATTCGCTTGATATTCAAATTTAGTGGCTAATAATTTTTTAATCTTAGGACATAAATGTTTCAAAGCAATTGCGTTTGACTTATCCTGATTTGTGAAATTGTATTCTATAGTTTTTTCGTCATAATTAGCTTTTTCTCAAAAATCGATGTTTTGTATTTTAAAACGCATTAGATTGTCAATAAACTATTGTAGAAATATCAGAACAACTGTATCTTATTCAGAACGATTTGTTAATTTTTTTCACAAATATGGGCTGGGGGTGTACGTGTGTGTAGCTGTGTGTGGGGAGGGGGGGGCTGTCTAGCTTGTCTAGCTAGACAACTATAACAGCTGGATTTGTTCATTTATTTACAAAAAATTAAAAATGATATACAATTATTTATTTAACACATACTAGAGGTTACATAAGATGTGTTTTTAGATTTGTGAAACCTCTAGATAATTTGTGAAACACAGTCAAAGAAGGAAAAAGCATGTTTTTCCTATTGGGAGTACACAAACACAGGTCTAGCTGGACAACCATAGCAGCTAGGCCACTAAAACTTGAACTATATCTGTAAACATACACAACAGGTTACATAAGATGTGTTTTTAGATTTGTGAAACCTCTAGATGATTTGTGAAACAGTCAAAGAAGGAAAAAGCATGTTTTTCCTATTAGGACTACACAAAGCCAGGTCTAGCTGGACAACAATAGCAGCTAGGCCACTGAAACTTGAACTATATCTGCAACCGTAGCAGCTAGGCCACTAAAACATGCTTTTTCCTTCTTTGACTGTGTTTCACAAATCATCTAGAGGTTTCACAAATCTAAAAACACATCTTATTTGACCTGTAATATATGCTTACAGATATAGTTCAAGTTTTAGTGGCCTAGCTGCTACGGTTGTCCAGCTAGACCTGTGTTTGTGTACTCCCAATAGGAAAAACATGCTTTTTCCTTCTTTGACTGTGTTTCACAAATTATCTAGAGGTTTCACAAATCTAAAAACACATCTTATGTAACCTGCAGTATATGTTTACAGATATAGTTCAAGTTTTAGTGGCCTAGCTGCTACGGTTGTCCAGCTAGACCTGTGTTTGTGTACTCCCAATAGGAAAAACATGCTTTTTCCTTCTTTGACTGTGTTTCACAAATCATCTAGAGGTTTCACAAATCTAAAAACACATCTTATGTAACCTCCAGTATGTGTTAAATAAATAATTGTATATCATTTTACATTTTTTGTAAATAAATGAACAAATCCAGCTGTTAATAGTTGTCTAGCTAGACAAGCTAGACAGCCCCCCCCCCCCCCCCACACACACACACACAGCTACACACACGTACACCCCCAGCCCTTATTTGTGAAAAAATTCACAAATCATTCTGAATAAGATAGTTGTTCTGATATTTCTACAATAGTTTATTGTCAATCTAATGCGTTTTAAAATACAAAACATCGATTTTTGAGAAAAAGCTAATTATGACGAAAAAACTATAGAATACAATTTCACAAATCAGGATGAGTCAAACGCAATTGCTTTGAAACATTTATGTCATAAGAGTAAAAAATTATTAGCCACTAAATTTGAATATCAAGCGAATATCAAACGTAATGCTATCTTTACCGCGGTATTTTACACTAGGCCTATATCTTGCTAGTTTGTTTTGATTTCGAAATCAGTCGCGTGGATTGAAATCCATAAAGCGAGACCTATTTTCATTGATTTATGTAGGCCTGCTTTAAATTGTAATTTGCAATAGTTCTTCATAAGCAGAAGTATTTTAAATATGAACAGTTTTTCATATCCACTGATCATTAATAAATTCTTAACTGCCTTGATAGGCCAACTTAAAATGACACCGCTCAAGAATGCAAAAAATAGGTTGCCTTTTATCTTGGTACAGATAACGTTACCGATGAGCAGCACTTTAGCCTATAAACTGTTCATATTTAAAATACTTCTGCTTATGAAGAACTATGCGTGATAAGAGTTTGAGGTAGCATATCAATTGCCGTGAGAAAATCGAGACCTTTCCTTTCATCTTTTGTTTTCCTCTGTCCACCGAAGCGTTGGTTTCCTTAAAGATGAATGAAAGTTGAATGTCAATTTTTTGCTACTTTATACTCTACTACATTTTGGAGACAAATATTGTAAACATTGCTGTGAACTTTTAACTGACGGCAATGACATTTGCTAATTAACAACAGTACACTTAATATCTAGCTATTGTTTATTTGACTTTTTCTTCTCATTGTTTCCATAAACCAGCCCAGACCCCTACACTGTAGGGTTAACTTAAATGTTCCTGTGCTGGACAGGTTTTTTAACCAGCAGGACACGCGGCCTGATTTTCGGCTGAGCAGGGAGGCCCTGACAGTGCTGCTGGGCCTGCTTAACCAGGGACGGAGACACAGATGGGGTGCCACAATCGAGACCCTGGTATTTCTGTTCTGGCTGGAAAGTGGGGCATCATACAAGGTGGTCTCCAGAGTGTTTGGGATGCCTCGTTCCACTGTCCACCGGATCGTCCACAGAGTCACGGAGGAGGTGGTGGCGATCCGCCACACTGTGATCCACCTACCGAAGACCCCAGAGGGGCTGGAGGCAGTCTCCCGTGGGTTTGCAGGCTGGCAAGACACCAAGCTTTCAGGAAAGCAGCTGGAGCAATCGACGGCTGCCATGTCCGCATCAAGCCACCGGGCGGCCCTGATGGTCAGTGCTACAGGAACAGGAAACTGTTCCCTTCCATCATCCTGCAGGCTGTTTGTGACCATCAGGGTCGCTTCATCAACACCTACGTGGGCTGGCCTGGGTCAGTCCATGACTCCAGAGTGCTCCGCCACAGCCCACTATATAGGAGCTCACTCTACCCTCCTCCAGGGCACTTTATCATGGCAGACGGAGGGTACCCATGCCTTCAACACCCACTCCCCCTCATCACTCCCTTCAAGAGGCCAGTACAAGGTGTGGGAGCCCAGCGTTTCAATGGCCATCATTCCAGGGCATGCTCCATTATAGAGCGTGCTTTTGGAATGATGAAAACCAGGTTCCGGCGATCTTCCTTCAAGCGCTGGAGGTGCACCACACCTTTTGTACCTCACGTAAGTGATTACTAAACAGGATCTTTTTTAAGAATACAAGAGTAAATTAAACAGGATGAGTTGTTTTTCCATGAACTATAATTTTTTTTATACAATTTTACTATTTCAGGTCATAACTTTATAGGCTATTCAAATAAAGCGTCGGCAATTCATAGACCTTACCAGTTACTGCAATTTAAATGGCAGAGGGAAACAACGCATCGTCAGCCCTCTACCCACCAAAAAGGCGGCTTAAATCCGCTGTGTGGGAATATTTCGGCTACCCAAAAGAAGCCAATGGCTCAATTAATCACACAGGACTCCCAATGTGTAAATTATGCCATATTAAAGTGTCAGCCAAAGGAGGAAAAACCTCAAATATGCAAATATGATGTGTCATCTTCGTGAATAGCCAGCAGGGAGAAACAGTTAAAACCAAGGTAGGCTTAAGCCAAGGCCAGAGATAACATCAGTAGACTTAAATTTAATTGAGGCAGATGGCATGCTTGTAACTAACTGAAACTGGTAGATAAAGCTAATACAGGTTAAACGATATGAGAAATTATTGAACCTTTGTATTTGGTGACGCAGCATTGTCCATATTAGAGGTGTAATGGACCGTAAGTTGATCCGTGATGCGTGCCGACAGATAAGAGACGTGTGCTAACTATGTTGGTCTAACCCAAGTTAAGCAAGCTAGCTAAATTGTCTAACTTGCGTGTGTGGTCCAGCTTTGCGTTTTAATTGCAATGGGGCCGAAATAGCCTTGTTAAATATAACAAGATTGTTATGTGAAAGCTAAACCAATCAGTCCTATTTTGGATAGGTGCGGATTTAATTATATAGTTTTACTGGAACCGAGGATATTCATACTATAATGTTAAGTCAACAAAAGTGGAAAAAATAGGCTTTATAGGCTCAACTTGCACCACTAATGGTTATTATAATGTTTATCTGGTTGTAAATGCATGTCATTTAAATTGTTCAGTGGTGAAATATAGTAATACTTATATTATCAGAATAAAGCAAGTAGTTCTGCCTCATCTGCCTCATCGGTTCAAGCAACAATCTTAGTCCTTTGTTAAGAGTTGTAAATATGCTACCACATCCAAACAATAATTTAATCATGCTGTAGCACTATTCATTGCAAAATATATGATGCCCTTCCAAGTGGTGGAAAAACCTGTATTCATTAACCTGATTAAGAAGGCTGCTCCATTGTACAATGTGCCATCCAGACTCTACTTTGCCAACAAATACATTTAAAAATGTTTACAATGAATGAATACAACTAACAACTAATAACTAATTCAACATTCTCAACATTTAACAAAACAACTGGTAGGCTACAATGCCGCTCCGCCAACACAAATAGGTCCGCAACTAGACTGGGACGAGAGCTGTTGCCAAGCAACACATAAACATTCTACGGAACACGTTTGCACTTTTTGTAGGTCTTAACGTTACACTTTAGGTCAGCTACTTTGTATCATATGATGTACCTTTATCTGTCTTTCCAGCTAATCATGTGCAACCAGTGAAATAAGGGTCTGTTAGCAGTCGCTTTGGTGGCATCATTTATGGAAAGCCAAACAGTTCAAAACAAGCAAATTTTTACACGTAAACAACACGTGAACAACACGTTAACTACGTGCAAACAACACGTAAACTACGTGTTGATTTTTCACACGTTAACAACACGTTAACAACACGTAAACAACACATTGTTAACGTGTTGTTTATGTGTCACCTGACACGTGAATTTTACGTGATTTTGAGCCATTCGGCCAGTTGTCCAAATTGAACGGGCGAGTGTCGTGTCTGTTCTTATTGGCCGCTGATCAAATGAGTTAAACCGTTTATTTTGGCTAAGGGGTTGCATACAGTGCCACTAGGCCTATCTAATATGCTAACGATCCTCTGACCAGCAGGGGGCATACTTAGACATCTAACGATACACATGGCTTGGCCACAGCAACGTTCGGTTAGCGGACGTAACAATTTTGAGTGAGAGAAGATGCTTTTATCTGTCGTGTTTGGTTATGAATCAAAACTAGTTTGGCAAGTGTAGAGGGTTAGATTTCCTACAGATTCCCCACAGATTCCCCCTCAGAAATAAAGCAAAAACGGCCAAAGACAACTTTGTCGAAAGCACTTGTTGACATTTGTGCTGTTAAGCGTTACAAAGTGGCCAACATTACCTTTTAATGGAAGTTAAACGTTGCTTCCCTGGCTTAACTATCTTCCTATTAGTAGGCCTATAGGCTACATTAACATTACGAGGAAATAACTTAGTAACTGCACACACTGCTCGGGACTCCCCTCATCAGCTGCCTCTCTCTCTCTCCCCCAGTTAGACACCTCGCCCCTCCCCGATTTATTGCTGCAAAACCTATTTCAAACTGTCTAAACATGGGGTTTCATTATTTTTTGTGCTTAGGGATGGATGTTAGTGATCAGATAGGCCTACAGCTAAGGGTTGCAGGTAGCCATTTGACCAGTAGTAGCCTATAGGTTATATGGCCTATGTCGTCTGCAATGTTCTGTTCACCTCCCCCGTCCAGTAAAATAAATGGTTTGTTAGTGTGTTCATGCCATCTCAACGTAGGCTTTGTAATTATTTTATAAAACATAGGCTATACATTATTTTAATCACAGATGTTTGAAATGGCAACGGTTATTTTTAGCTTACAAGTTAACAAGCTTAAAGGTATAGCCTATTAACTTGAAATTAAGATTGATAGCCAGATCCATGGTTCTATTGTCAAATAATAAGAGAGGTCTGCTATAGCCGATATGGACAGATCAGATATTAGGCCAGCAGGGCACATAAGGCTGCGGCGTATTGCTTCATGCACAATAAAGGAGGGACTTCATGCTTCTCATAAAAGTAGGCCTATACTGTTGCCAGGATAAATTAGAATAAATATAGGCCTATTTTCAGTGGCGAAATTCTATCACCATCGGTCATCTCTAAACCTCTAAACCTCTAAACATCTCTTTGCACCTCAGAATAAAGTATACAGGCCTATGCACGAAAGGTTTGGGACCTATAGGCTATTATAAGTGACGAAGGCAATCGATAATGGCACCACCTGAATGAATAGCCTAGAATAAATTATTCTTTGCATAGCCTATATCAGACTGTAGCTTATGCGTAAAAAGTTTCGGATCGGTATCATTTTGCACGTAGATAATGGCACCATTAACTAACAATGCATTATTATATAAATACAACTAAATCATGCAAGTAATTTAACATTATTTGCATTCGAATCCTGACTTGCGCGTGTTAGACTAGGCCTATGTGAAAGGTTTGAAAAATAGCCTCGTTGATTTGATTTTTCGCCTTTTTTACTTGGCATTTCCATATTTAAATTATTGTTTTTGAGAAGAGGAGCATATTTGTTCATATAGCCTATTAAGGTTCGTTGAAATGTCAAGAGGTTTCCACTTGGGGCATGGTGCGTTCACGCTCGTTTTCGTGCCACTCGCTCCCTGCGAGTGATTTCTCGAAGTAGGCTATTTTGGGTGGATCCGTTTCAATCATCAGTGCCTGTCCATTGTCTTTTTGGCTCAAAAACTCCGTTCACCACACCACTGCTATATGATTAGGCCTAGATAAAATAAAACTTGATTGACTTTGCGTCCGCTTTAATTTGACACAAGTCTAACTTGAGACGCCAGCGGCCGATTTCGGTTAGTTTGAAAGTCGCTTTTTATTAGGCTAAATGTTTTGAAATCCAAGTTAGCCTTTAGATGTATGCATCAAATCTTATTTTTTAATAGATTAGGCTATGCACCTGTTGTTATTATTATTAATTAGTTTAGCTAGCATAACCAGTGTGTTGGCAATCCGGTTTGTAATTCACACAGTGCACATTCGGTGTTTGAAGGAATAGAAAATAGAAGGACAGACATAAAGCTATGCCTTCATTTTCGATAAAAACTGCAGTGTTCTTTCAACTTGCCAAATTTCAATTCATATACAGGCTACCCGTTCTAGAGATAATCGAGCCGACACTATCACACAGTCCTTGCTTTATAGTTAGACGGTCTAGTATGCCCCCTGCTGGTCAGAGGATCGTTAGCATATTATATAGTGGCACTGTATGCAACCCCTTGGCCTACAAAAATGGTTTAACTCGCTTGGTCAGCAGCCAATGAGAACAGGACACTCGGCCATTTAATTTGGACAACTGGCCGAATGGCTCAAAATCACGTGAAATTTACGTGTCACATGTCACGAAAACAACATGTTAACGTGTGAAAAATCAACACGTAATCAACACGTAAACAACACGTAGTTAACGTGTAGTTGGCACGTAGTTAACGTGTTGTTCACGTGTTTACATGTTAAAATTTGCGTGTTTTTTAACTGTTTGGCTTTCCATAATCATTCACATGTGTGATTCCAATGAGTGAAGCTTGATCAGACGTTATGTTGCGCCTTCGGAGCCAGCGGAGTGATACATATAGGTAAAAGTCCCAGTGCTGTCATACTAAATATCAGCACTCATGGAATTCCTCTCGTCCAATCAAATTACTTGGTTGGATGTAACTGTTGACACAGAGATGAGTTCTGATTGGATCTCTTATCAAATGTCCCTCCCTAACATGTCTCGTTTTTATTCGTTGACTAAAAAGTGTCAATACATTTCATGAATTAGGTTTTACTTCATTTTCGTCTCGTCTTTGTCAGTGAAAAATTGTCTGACAAAAAGTATGACAAAGTATTAGTCAACTAAATGAACACTGTTGCAAAGCATAATATTTTTTGTGTTGTTTTTTCCAAAGTGGTATAGTAAATAGAAAAAAAATACTAATATCGTGATTTATCGTCAAACTGATGTATTTTTAAACAATAATCGTACAGTGAAAATATAGTATCGTTACATCCCTAGTCTAGAGCCCTGTTTAGCAAACATAAGCAATTTACAAACAGTCCTTGTTGCTATAGGTGGCCTCATCCATCCTATATATATTTTTATATATATATATATATATATATATATATATATATATATATATATATATATATATATATATACACATGCAAAAGTATTCAACCCCCTTAAAGGGGCCCTATTATGCAAACTTTCAGGTTCATACCTTCATTTAGGAGTTCTACAAGGAAGGATGTACGCGTTTTAATGATCGATAAACAATTTATTTTTTCAAAACTGCCTGGATCTGCAGCACCTCTTTTCACCTTCTGTCTGAAACGCTCCGTTTTAGCTCCTGTCTCTTTAAGGGCCCCCCTTCTGTGAGAGGGAGTTGCTCCCTTTGGCGTGGACTATGGGCTTTGTAACTTTTCAGACCTTTTACATGCACAAAAAGCTATATAACATACTAAAGGAAAGGGAAAAACCCAAAAAGCATAATGGGGCCCCTTTAAATCAGATTTGTCTTGATTAAAAATGATGCTTATACAATTTTTCCCCAGTCAGTATTTTTATAGCAAACCCGTGCTCTAACAGTACATTTTCAGTGCCAAAATTAATAATTATCCGTCAGCAGATATTTTAAAGAAAATAAAAAACTGAACAATGCTGCTTGCATAAGTATTCAACCCCTACACATTAGTATTTGGCTATCTAGAAAATTTGAGCTATTCTATGTTTCAGAGGTGAGGCCAATTGTAAATCCTACCGTGTCCTTGTTAGGACAACATTTTTCAATTGTGTCAACTTGTTGCTTCAAAAGCACAGGGGTTGAATACTTATGTAAACAGCATATTTCAGTTATTTATTTTTCTTACAAAATTTTTCAAACATAAAACTAATGTCACTTTAAAATTATTATTTTTGAGGGTCAGTCTTTTAAAATAAAATATTAAACAGAACAAAATCTCAACAGATTTGTCTGGATTACAAATTATACATTAAGTGTCAAGGTGGTTGAATACCTTTGCAAGTCACTGTATATATATTAGGGCTGTCAAGCGATTAAAAAATGTAATCGTGATTATTTGCATGGGGGTCCATAGTTAATCTCAAATTTTTTATCTGTTCAAAATTGACAAAAGAAATTTAGTTTTTCATGTTTTATGGACATGGGAGAGGACAAAATATGCTTGCTTTATGCAAATGTATTTATTATTGGAAATCAATTAACTACACAAAACAAATATTGTCCAGAAACCCTCACAGTACTGCATTTAGCATACAAAAATATGCTAAGATCATCACAAGCCTGTTAAATTCGACATTACAGAGAATTGCTTCTCTGCTCTTTGCAGATGATGTGGTTCTGTTGGCTTCTTCAGACCGTGACCTTCAGCACGCATTGGAGCGGTTTGCAGCCGAGTGTGAAGCGGTCGGGATGAGAGTCAGCACCTCCAAGTCTTAGGCCATGGTTCTCTGCCGGAAAACGGTGAAGTGCTCTCTTTGGGTTGGTTGCTGCCCCAAGAAGGGGAGTTCAAGTATCTCAGGGTCTTGTTCACGAATGAGGGAAAAATGGAGCGTGAGATTGACAGCCAGATTCGTGCAGCGTCAGTAGTGGTGAAGAAGGAGCTGAGCCAAAAGGCGAAGCTGCAATTTACCAGTTGGCCTACGTTCCGACCCTCACCTATGGTCATGAGCTTTGGGTAGTGACTGAAATAATAAGGTCACGAGTACAAGCGGCTGAAATCAGTTTCCTCCGTAGGGTGGCTGGGCTCAGCCTTAGGGATAGGGTAAAGAGCTCGGTCATCCGGAGGGAGCTCGGAGTAGAGCCGCCGCTCCTTCGCGTCGAAAGGAGCCAGATGAGGTGGTTCGGGCATCTGATTAGGATGCCTTCTGGGCGCCTTCCTTTGGAGGTTTTCCAGGCACGCCCTACTGGTAGGAGACCCCGGGGTAGACCCAGAGCACGCTGGAAAGATTATATATCTCATCTGGCCTGGGAACCCCTCGGGATCCCCTAGGAGGAGCTGGAAAACGTTGCTGGGGAGAAGGATGTCTGGACTACCCTGCTTAGCCTGCTGCCATCATGACCCAGCGCCGGATAAGCAGCGGAAAATGGATGGATGGATGGACGTATTGAATCATTTATTGTACAATTGTTTTAATGATTTATTGACACATTTATTGAATGATTAAATAAGGAACTGTCAGTGATTCATATCTAAATAAACATTAATTGAATAATAACGTAAATTCATTCCAAACATCATAAATTGCTTTGCAGTGAACTTTTAACGCATAGGAGTTAAGTAAACGGCTCCAATCTAATTTAAATGGTTTGTATAGACTCACTGTAGAAAGCAGCAACAGCTGTTGGTTTAATACCGCTTAGAATGTAGGTTGCAAACAGATCAAGAGGAATCTCATAGAAGTATCAGTAACTCTATGCTATATCGTCTGCAGGTTGCGCCAAATAAATTTGCCCGTCCAAAGTGGTCACGGCAGTTGGCCTAGTTAGTTCTACAACCCTGTCAACAAAGTCTTCGAGGTACCCAGACCCAGACTCTCTTCACACTCTCACAGCACACCTCATATTTCTCACACATTCGCTTTTGAGAAGCATAAACTGCTATTGCAGATCATTTAAAAAAACTCCCAAAACACCACTTTGCATGGCGCCAGCACTTGTGGGGGAAAAGAAATCGCGCAATGCTCTACTTTTTTACCCCTGCAGAGCAGCAAGCCAGCAAGGCAGCAATCCAATACGAACATTTGAAGAAGTTGTGTTTCTATGTAATTCTTTTATGAAACAGTTGGTGTAAGGATTAGAAGTTATTTAAGTGGAGGATGTGTGGAAAGTGCTCTTTTATTTGGAACTTTGAGCCAAACTAGTCAAATTGCTAATGCTGAGTAGGGCCATATTAAACCGCCAGCCCCTAACTTCTCTTACGCTATAAACTATACAAAATGTTAAGCTGCCATAAACCAAGTCTTCTCCACAAATATTTTCCCCCCATGTAACAAAACAACAACAGCACAGTCTCTAAACAAACTCCCCTTCCTCAATTTCCCATGGTCCTTTGCGCTTTAGTTCACGTTTCTTCCAGTGCAAACACTAATAAATGTCTGTCTCCTGTGGTGACGACTCTGAGCTCTCAAAATATTTCTCACGCAAAGGTTTTCGGAAAAGTTGGCAGCCCTGGCCATATCCTTGCAAAGTGCTCTCTTTATTTTTTTGCCCTGATACAGGTTTCCTTACTCATATTTTTGGTTCGATGTTTCCCATGTATTTTGTTAAATAAAAAATATATAAATAATCTCCCGTGCCCCCCTTGCAATGACTCACTGTCCCTGCTACTTATTTTAATTCTGATTTAATTAGCTTTAGCAACATGTAATGAATTGATTCTCACCGGATCAATAGGTGGGGTCAGAGGGTCCAGAGACAGGAAGTCGGCTACAAAGCTGGCGCATCCCTCCCAGCAATAGAGCTCTGGGTAGGACAGTAGCGTGGGCCTCAGTGTAGTGCTCACAAACTTCTGATGAGGGATTAAAGAGATATGCATACTTAACAACTTGCTGACGTAGATCATAGATTTTTTAAATATCTGGGCTAATGATGATGATGATCCGAAACGTGTTTTGTGTGTGTAAGTTTACCGGAACACCGCATTCATTAAATGGGCAGAGTAGCAATGGCTTGCGGTCAGGGTAGAGGTGGACATACTGACAGCTGAAGTTGTCAGAAATAGCTAATAGGAGTTTCTCCTGTGGAGAGTTTTCTTTGTAGGAAGTTGGACATTGAGACAAGTCCACTTGCTTTGATAGGCCAAACCTAATAGGATTGCACAAAACAGTTTTGCCATGATTCCAAATACACTTATTAGCAGGTAATTAAAAAAAAAAGTAATCGCCTGTTCTGTTTCTACTGCTTGCTATTTGTGTTCTTGAGTTTTGTGCATTCTTGTGATCTTGCTCCATTCTTAACAGATAACTAGTTATTACTCACTGGATAGCTAGGTCATTACTTCAGGTTCTGGGGACAAACACTCAAATATAGTACATATTTACAGGGCCATTGGGAAATATTAAGATGCAGCAGTTTCGGGATGATACCAGGAACTGCAAAAGGTTATAGGGCAAGTAGTGTTTGTAAATAGAAAACTCTTCCCTTTCTGTAAAAAACAACAACAAAAGTAACTGACATATAACAAAATATGAATCACTGGATGGATGACTTGTAATACAGAAATAAGTTGGATTGTTTGTCCTAATTATACTGAACTTAACATATTCACCTATAGCATATATTTACCTATAGCTCTTTTTAACATACGTGTGTGTTTGACCCAGAGCCTTTCTGGAGGCAGATGATAGATAATCAATATAGAAAATAAACACTGCCTTCTATAATGGTGACAAATAGGACATATGAAGCAATAACACATATGTCCAAGTTACACACGGTCAAGAGTGTACCATGAGTGATTGCTCTGTGGTAGCCTCCTTTGTATCCGTTTGTGTTTTAACTCACAGGGGGCAGTCTGGGGCTATTAGATGGATGTTGCCAAGGGTTTCTTCCAGTTCAGCGAGGTCTTCATTTTCAGCTTCAACTTCCTCACCAAATTTCCCCTCCTCTTCTCTGTCTGATTCAGGTAGGGCGTCCATCTAATGTCATGAATAATACATAGGTATCGTTAGCCTTACTGGACGACATTTAAAAAGACACAGGATATGCACTAATTTTACTTAGGTATAAATATAGGTATAGCTTGCTACACAGTTATGTTAAGCATTTACGTTACCTCACACAAGCCAGCTGATGGTTAGGCTTCCATGTCAAGCACAGCAGTTCTACTATTTGATAAAAATGTTACGTTTGCTCCGCACATCACACTGTTTAAATACGAGTTTGAAGGTAATTATTTTATATGAATATCGTCGTTTAACATTACCTAAATAGTTGTCATTCAGTTAAAAGCATATAGGTTGCTAGCTATCTTGCTACCCTAGCCAGTTGAGTTATATCCGTCTGTATCCTAGTAACAGGACTTTGCGTGAAGACGCGACAGTAACTTAGAAACAAATGAAATGAAGCTAAGTCTGATGCCTGAACTAGCAAATGTTGTACGATGCAAACACGTAGCGTCCCTTTGCAAAAAATATGTATTCTTATATCTGTATTGTTGTAAAGACAGATACATTTGGCCTATGCGGTGTGAATCATCTATAAGCAAATAACAATTACTCAACGGAACTGTTAGTAACTAAACATTGTTTCTTAATACATGTCGATAGTTTTTAACAAACATGTCATACCATGACGGAGTCAACTTCATTCAGCATAATGTGGATATTTGAAATGTTAATAGTGGAACATATCAAAAAGTTATTAAAAGAGGAAAGTCACTCATTTTAGTCTACATTTCAGTTGCTAGCTAAAATACATGTAGCTAGCATAAAACATTTGTCAAGAGGTCAGGTGGGGATGGTTGTCTGCTCTGGTGGTTTGTTCTCACACGTAGGCTTATGTTTTTGGTATTTACGCACATTTACATACTTTTTAACCTAGGCTGTTCTAACTAAACTACGGCTTTAACAAAAGCTAGAATTATTTCGACACTGTAAATTCCTTAATTTTACTTCTCAAGAGAATAATTCACATTCATGCTTTAAACAGATACATACAAAGGGCCTTGATGAGTGTAGAGATGGTGATTCTTTATGTGGTGTCCTTAACATACTAAAAAGTACCAATATTTTTTTAAAGTTTTTTTTTAACTGAATACCCATTGCTAACTATAAGGACAACCCACCAACCCCATATATTGTGACAACCATATGGAGCCTGAGTCCTCCAGACTAAGTATACAAGTCCGACCCGGACCGGGACGGTAGAGTTGTGACCCGAAACAAGCCCGGGTCAAATTCGTTATCTGAATTCCCGGGCTGTTTTGTTGTTGTTTTGTTTTTTTGGTCCTGTGTGCCTGCTCTGCATACCCAGCCTGAATCATCCCCCCATCCTGGGAAATATATGAATTGTTCCCCCCAATATATCACTGTAAACATAACTACGAAATTTAAATCTTAATCATATTATGCATAGTAATGTAGCACGTAATGAAAACAGTTAAACTGATTATAGACACTTAATAGAAACTTTTTTAAGTAAAAAAAAACTGAATGAAACAAGATGTAATGTTGGTTACTGTATTCACTTAGGAGTATGCACCTTATTTATTTTTATTTTATGTTATTTTATTAACATTGCATTCTTTTTGTGGCATAGGCCTACTTGTCAAGTAGATTGTCAAGAGCTGACACTGTCTGAAGAATAAAAACGTTTTTTGTGGATATTTTGGTAATTCATTCAGGCTATTCATCGTAGTAGTTATGCTTTTAGAACTGAACTTATTTTGAGCTTATGTTATTGTAAAGCTATTGCAGAAGGCTCATGCCAGTGGCACCTATTGAATGACTATAAATATCATGGTTTTTTTTTATAAAAAGGAAAATTCAATACTGAGACCAACTTTGTAATTGAGAGGTTGAGACAACCATTCAGTTATCCAGTAGTAGTAATCATGGTTCCTCAATATACATTTAACATAGACTATGTGTTACAGCACTACGTTTGGTGTCGCGCTCAGGAATTGCTCTTGAAAATGTAATATAATTGTACCGGCTTGTTTGGCATGCCCTGGATAGTGCAGTTGGATAGTGTCTTCGCCATAGTGATGTGTCGTTCATGAACGATTCGTTCATTTTGAACGAATCTTTAAAATGACTCGGGACTAACGAGTCGTCTCAGAGAGTGATCCCTTCATTTTGGTCGCGCATGCGCAACAACAGTTGTGTTCGAGTCATTCGTTAATTTCTTTCAGCATAAGTATAGGAAACGGAACTAAAAGTTCACCCCTCAACTGGGTCTTCGAGTCTGAGTCGTTCGTTCAATTTTCACGTGATAGCTCGGCATAGAAAAGAGAAATGTTTTGTTCGCCATGTAGTTACGCCTGCGCCTATTCACTCATTGTGGTAATTAAGTCACCTCAAAGCAGTTGCAATATACTCCTTTACTGAAACGTGATGTGTTGTATTTAGCCAAAAAATCACAATATTGATATAACTTTAAGATGTATTTATTTAAAATCAGGTTGTCCCATACAGCCAAATAACAATCACACTCGAACTAAATCACACAATATTGCAGTATACGATGTCTAATATAATAAACTGGTTGTTGTTTTTTTTGTTTGTTTGATTTTACTGTAAACTGTAAAGTGAAAAACAGAACAAAAACTGACCCAAAACTAGTAATAATAATTCGTGAACCAATTAAATCATTTCTGATTTCTATGCTACGCCCACTACTAAAAGATTAGTTCACCCCTCGAATGGATCTTCGGATCCGTCAGAGAGATTCGTTCAAAAGATTAGTTCACCCCTCGAATGGATCTTCGGGTGAAGATTGTTTGGCCAGCTGACCAATTAGAGCAGATTGGGCTAGTCGGCAGGGGGGCCTTAAAGAGACAGAAGCTAAAACGGAGCGTTTCAGACAGAGGGTGAATAGAGGTGCTACAGACCCAGGCAGTTTGGAAAAAAGAAATTGTTTATTGAACATTAAATCGTGTAAACCTATTCTAGTAGAACTCCTAAATAAAGGTATAAATCTGTAAATAAGCGTAATGAAGCCCCTTACCCATGCAATCCAATTGCCTAATGGCCTTTGTCAGGTCAGTCTGAACCCTGGGTACATTCGAATTCTTCGTTTTGTTTAGGAAGGTTCTAACTGAGTGAAATGACCCAGAAGTATCTGAGTGGCAGCCATGATAAGTGCTGTTCGAATTTTTTAAGTGCCAAGGAAAGATGTGTCAATGCTTCTTAACTTGTGTACTTTAGCATAGGATACACTGGACCATCCTTTACGAAAGGAAAGAAGAAAATGCCACCCCGCAATTCCTTGTGGCAGCAATACTTAAAGTGATACACCATTCAGCAGTCGATAGACATGATGACAAGGGATGCAGATCATATAGCCTAGTTGTTTATTAAGCATTTTCCATCCTATGTTATGCCCTAACATGCTAATATGTTTATGTTTTCAAATGTCTACATATTTAAGAATGATAATATGTGACTATCATAGCTGATTTGTAGCCTATACATGCATAACTTGCATACATTTAACAATTAGGCTTCATACAATTATATTCATTGAGATTCATGCATTGCTATAAATATGAGTTGACATGGGGATGAGGACGTGAGCAACCATTCTCAATGTGACATTTTGTTTCACTTTTGTGACAGGTAGCCTATTTTCCCTTTTTTATTTAAATTCCAACCTTAGTAATTAAGTAGGCTAACATATTTCTCTGGCTTGCCCACGTTTATATATAGGATAGGCTATGAAACAACACGGTGACAACACACGGGCGAAGTATCTAAAATGCACTTTTTGTAGGCTATAGTTAATCTTTGGGACATTGTAGTTTCTCCACGAACAACCCACAAAAACCACCATCGCATGATTAAGTAGCCTAGTGTAAGTGCAGTCGGACTCCTGTAGCAACGCAATTGTCTTTTCCTAAGTCCTTATGAATTCTCCTCATATCTTTCCTTGACCTCTATGTTTTCCCTCGGATTTAAGGAAAAGTACATAGTGAAAGTCATTAGGATGTACTTTATTGGACTATTTGGATCCAGCTCCGGGGTACTGTGCATGCTCAGACCCAAGCATTTATTGCACAGTTTAGTGCATTGCGGCCCCCCACTGGTGTAATTATGTCATTACTTATTTTATTGCTACTTTTTGTTTGAAGTTAGCTAAGACGGAGACCGCCGTAAACCCCACCCACACCCCTAATCCCTTCACCTACCTTCCCTAGAATCCATCCTACACTCTAAATAGTAAGTGAATTGCTTTCTTCACCCTGCAAGTAACTATGACTTAGTAAAACCTAGTGAGAAGTACATATTGTTGATAACCGAGTAAAGTTAACTAGTGTATGCGAGTCAGGATAACTATTTACAGTGTGCCTGCTTGGGGGGTGGGGTGGGGGGGGGGGGGGGTGGGCGGGTAATACTTTCCAAAGTACAGGAACCTTCAGGGTGGGGCTTGCAGCGCTGAACATTTCTTATTGGTCGTGTACTAGCAGTACATATCTACCGATATTTCATCCACCATTTTTAAAAGTGTGATCGCAAACAAATGTGCAATAAAATCATCAACATGGAAAACAACATAATAATACTTACGATAGATGTTTGTTATTCACAAAAAAGGCAATCAAAAATAATGTATAGTCCAAGGGCAGCAGGTGTGGCTGAGGATTGGGATGGTTAATATCTACAAACTATAGTAGCCTACGCAGATAGCAAAATTAAACTGACCCGGATACGGGCCAAATGTGCGCAAACAATCGGCCCAGATCGGTAAAACAGGTCCGCACATGGGTCTTTTTGCACAGTGGACCACATCCGGTGTGGATCTGCATTATGGACAGTTTTGTGCCAGAACTGGGCCAGTTTGTGCCAGAACAGGGCCAGATTAAAAAAATGTAAGACCAGATGTATTACTCTGGTCCCACACACAGCAAATTGTTTATTTTATAAAGCTAACAGTCCCGTGGGAAGAAGCAATAGACGAGGCATACGAAAGAAATAAACTACGCTATAGCGAATTAGCAGCTGAGGAAGAACAGCGAGGTTGGATAACAAAGGTCTGTCCTGTGGAAGTTGGATGCCGCGGATTTGTGGCAATATCAACAACCAAACTACTTAAGGAGTTAGGGATCTGCAGCAAAGAATTGGCGCAAAACCATAAAAGCTATATCAAATATAGCAGAAATAAGTAGCCAGTGGCTGTGGCTGTGGCTGAAAAGGAAGGATCCTATATGGGCACAAAAGTAAAGAACATCATGTTGAAAACCATAAAAAGTGGTTTAATCTCAGGACAAAGGTATAAAAGGTAAGTCTTTCCTGCAGAGCGTCATTTTTCAAGCTTGCAGGAGAGAAGGGAAAGATTATCTTCTTTTCAGGTGGTAAGTATCCCTGCAGAGTTGGCAGAAAGTGCCTGCAGGAATAGGTAATAGGGATACGTATAGGGATTAATAAACAACGTTTTTTTCTTCTTAATATCTGGCTGTGCCGAGAGCGGATATAGAAGGGGGTGGCTCTGCGACGTCATTGCTCACCGTTAAGCCTTCTGGAGGTGTCGTGGGCTCAATTAATGAAACATTCGGGATGGAGGGTGTCCACTTGAAAACCCTGGCTAGGGTAAGGAAAAGTCGAACACGGCCGAGAGAATGAGTGGAGGGGGCTTGAAGGTGTACAAAGTCAAGCCAAGGATATAAAACAAATGAGGATTTATTAACGGGGACAAAACAAAAGGGATACCATGGCTACACGAACAGTGCCAAAGCAAAGAAACCAACAAAAGAGCTAAGCTGCCTAATACACGGTTGCTGTCATAAAATACACGGGTTGGCACTGCTCCTAAACTAATGATTCTAAACAGAGAATACACTACATGCTGCGTAAATGTAAACCCACGAGTATCTAAACTAGCAGAGTTCCGGGAGAAAATAAAGCACAGTACGGCGTACTGGCAAAACAGGGATTCGGAGTATAACCCAATCAAAAACACAGTACCGAGTACAGGCTACACAGGGAAACAGAAAGGAACCAAATGAACTGTGTAGTATACAGGCTCAAACAGGGCTAAGGGAAAAAAACAAACAAAAGCTATATATACTACAGGAAGGATCAAAGGGGAAACTAAGCAACGGTTTCACGAAGTAGCAACAAACGCTATTGGACTAACAAACAGATATTGACGAACAGGGCTAAACCCACAGAACACAGTATACACAGAACACTGAAAGGTTAGACTTTATCTAACTGAGAGCGAGCACAAACACAAGTTACAAACACAGATTCAGGATATACAGTGCCTTGCAAAAGTATTCACCCCCCTTGGCTTGTTACTTATTTTGTTACATTACAACCTGTAATTTAAATGTTTTTTTAATCTGAATTTTATGTGATGGATCTGCACAAAATAGTCTACGTTGGTGAAGTGAAATGAGAAAAAAATATATATTAAAATATTTTTAAAAATAAAAATCTGGAAATTGGCATGTGCATATGTATTCACCCCCTTTGCTATGAAGCCCCTCAAAAGTTCTGGTGCAACCAATTACCTTCAGAAGTAACATAATTAGTGAAATGAAGTCCACCTGTGTGTATTCTAAGTGTCACATGATCTGTCAGTATAAACACACCTTTTCTGAAAGGTCCCAGAGGCTGCAACACCACTAAGCAAGAGGCATCACACCATGAAGACCAAGGAGCTCTCCAAACAAGTCAGGGACAAAGTTGTTGAAGTACTAGTCAGGGTTGGGTTCTAAAAAAATATCCAAATCTTTGATGATCCCCGGAGCACCATCAAATCCATCATCTTCAAATGGAAAGAACATGGTACCACAACAAACCTGCCAAGAGAGGGCCGCACACCAAAACTCACAGACCGGGCAAGGAGGGCATTAATCAGAGAGGCAGCACAGAGACCAAAGGTAACCCTAAAGGAGCTGCAGAGTTCCACAGCAGAGACTGGTGTATCTGCGCATGGGACCACAATAGGCCGTACACTCCATAGAGCTGGGCTTTATGGAAGAGTGGCCAGAAAAAAGCCATTACTTAGTGTTAAAAATAAGATGGCACGTTTTGAGTTTGCCAAAAGGTATGGAGGAAGGTGCTCTGGTCAGATGAGACTAAAATTGAACTTTTCGGCCACCAAGGAAAACGCTATGTATGGCGCAAACCCAACACATCCCATCACCCCAAGAACACCATCCCCACAGTGAAACATGGTGGTGGCAGCATCATGCAGTGAGGATGTTTTTCAGCAGCAGGGACTGGGAAACTGATTCGAGTCGAGGGAAAGCTGGATGGTGCTGAATACAGGGATATTCTTGAGCAAAACCTGTTTCAGTCTGCCTGTGATTTGAGACTGGGACGGAGGTTCACCTTCCAGCAGGACAATGACCCAAAGCATACTGCTAAAGCGACACTCGAGTGGTTTAAGGGGAAACATTTAAATGTGTTGGAATGGCCTAGTCAAAGCCCAGACCTCAATCCAATTGAGAATCTGTGGTCAGTCTTGAAGATTGCTGTTCACAAGCGGAAACCATCCAACATGAAAGAGCTGGAGCAGTTTTGCCTTGAGGAATGGGCAAAAATCCCAGTGGCAAGATGTGGCAAGCTCATAGAGACTTATCCAAAGCGACTTGCAGCTGTAATTGCCGTAAAAGGTGGCTCTACAAAGTACTGACTTTAGGGGGGTGAATAGTTATGCACGCTGAAGTTTTCTGTTATTTTGTCCTATTTGTTGTTTGCTTCACAATAAAAAAAAAATCACATCTTCAAAGTTGTAGGCATGTTCTGTGGATAAAATGATGCAAACCTTCAAACAATCCGTTCTAATTCCAGGTTGTGAGGCAACAAAACATGAAAAATGCCAAGGGGGGTGAATACTTTTACAAGGCACTGTATCTGGCTCTGACGAAACTGCTGGGGAGAAGGGTTTAAAAGTAGACGGACGGGCTCCTGATTGGTCCGTCAACGGATGGCTGATGGTGTATGATGAGGGGGAGGGAACCAACGGAAAGCAGGCGGCAGGGCTGAATGAAGGGAAATAGCGAAGTGGAAAACAGAAGGGAGTAAAACACGCATACACATACACAATACGGACACCAAATAAGGGTGGACGTGACAATGGGACTTAACCACTCACCATGCAGCCATGAAGGACAGGGATGATGAATCACTTCCTGGTCAAAAATGAAGGGTTGTGGCTAAAAACCAGGCTCAGCCAATGGACTAAAACTCTTTGTGTTTAGGTAGTGACATGAAAACGTAGGACAATATTTTTTGTCAAGTTTTTTAATTTAAAAATTAAACCCACAATCAATCTAAATTGATCAACTTATGTTTAAAAGAAATCAAAAAGATATTTTAAAGATAGATTTTAAAAGATATTTTATTGTAACCTCTTATCACTCTGTAAAAATTGCATGAAACGCCTATCTAAGGCATACCCAAAGTAAAAGTAAATTGAGTGCTGTTCTTGAACCATTTTGAGTATATGCATGGTGTTGGTCTCTTTTGAAAGGTAACACTCTGAAGTCCATGGGAACTTCACACTCACCTGCATTCCTCCCAAGACTGAAACAAAGGGAGCATCACACACACTTCCCCCCAAAACACACACACACACACACACACACACACACACACACACACACACACACACACACACACACACACACACACACACACACACAGAGTGAGAAGGGGAACTAGACGCCAATCTACAAAATGTGTATTCATAATTCAAACTAAAGCGTATTCATGTCGAAATATGCAGTAATACATCTTATCACATAATAACTCGCATAACTTGTCGAGAATAACAGCCTCTCCCTCGATAAACATTACCTCTGCCATCGCTGTCAGTCACTAAGTCGGGAAAATTGTCGCTTTCACGCCTAAATACTCCTTTCATAGCTTCAAGTGCCGTATATTTTGTTTTTATATTCTGTTTCGCCATGGTTTTCTTTGAAAAAAACTCCAAACAAAACACTTGCAAAGTCTCAAACACGTTTCAAAACCTCTTATTCTTGCTGTGCATCGGAAGTATCTCATCTTTCGCACAGTATCTGGCATGAGTATATACGTTAACATAGGGGTCAGGGTTTGGGACAGCTACTTCCCAACAGAAAGTACCCTATAAATTATGATTTTGTATATATTTAGCTTACTAATATTTCACTTAATGCCTTGGATTTAAATAGATCATAACATAATCTTATTAAACATCGAAGGTCTTTTTACTTAATTGTTTTGTTAAATAGTTTTTTTATTGTGGGACTGCAGTTTGAACTAATTCGGTAGAATGGTCTATGTCTATGGTTCATCGCCTCTCTCTACATATCTCTTCTGGGGCAATAGGAAAAACGCCCATTCAGTGCAGCAGCACAGGCAATAGCAGACAGAAAAAATGCACATTGCAACATTAGCAACATAAATTTAGCCAACCAGCATCCTCGAATCTGCTGCCAGCAGGGCGATAATTTTAGCACCCCAAAAGAGTCCGCCTGTGGTAGAGAAAGTTGGTTTGCAATCTGCCATTGAATCCAGATAGAAGACGATGATGAACGCGGATATGCAAGACGTAGGATCTCAAGTGCCCCCTAATTTGATATTATCTCTTTATCAAAACCCATTTGAAAGGAGAACACTGGTGGAGAAAATACGAGTTTAAGAGCTTGGACTAGATCAACCTGATATTAAGATAGAACAACAAGCTAGTGGAAAAAAACAAGGTATGGCAAAACGGCTTGGCTAGCTGGATGAAGTCATGGAAATGCCATCTTTTTCTTCCCATCCCTACTTTTTGGAACAACTAGGACAGATACAACAACATGTACTGTTACAGGAGTAAGGCCGGGACATGAAACATCTCAGAGAAGATTAATAAACATGAGTGTCCGAGGGCCAGAGGGGTAAGAGTACTGAAAAATCCTACTCAAGTACAAGTAGTGTTACTTTAGTTACAACTGACTCAAGTACAAGTAAAATTACAAGTCAATGATATTACTCAAGTAAAATTAAAAAAGTAGCTTATTTAAAAGTACAAGTAAAAGTTAATTTGCGTTACTAAAATGTAATTCTCTTAAAATGTATAGTATGGCATTTCCCCCAAATAGACATAAAAATGTCCAGTTCTCGTCTTAATTTTATAACCGGCGAAATTGGTTGCTCTAAATTTTGACCTCTAAGCATTTCACGTTGACTTATCGTTTTGCCTTTCACAATGTTGGGAAAATGCCATAAGAAATGGCATAATGCCATTTTAGAATACGCTTGTCATTTTCAACCTCAAAGAGACACATGTATATCTTCATATTTTGATGAAATTTCTTTTGTATACACCGGAGAAGGCAGAGACTTTGAATTGTCTTTTAAAATGACTGAAATCAAGTTTCGGGCATGTGAAGCAGAAGCTCATAAGCAAATTTACGAAATCTTGTAGTTAATAATTATTCTACAAAATTAATTTGTTGAAGGCACACATGTTCACAGCAACACACTGGTTGTTTTAAATTCAATTAGTTTCTCTGTAAATTCAGAAAATAGTTGTCTTGTAACTTACTCTTACTTGACTAGCTGATGGCAGTCGTGACATTTCGTGTTTTCTAACGCAAGCTTCACTCTATCGCTGAACAGGCTGAACCAACATTCCTTTCAATTAATAGGCAAGACAAACCCCAACAGCTACAGTGTAGTCATAACAGAACCACAATCACACAGCGGTGAAGAAAATTGCGCTGCATAGTGTTTTGAAACTGTTTGAATCGACCCAAATGTAACGTTTTTGTTGATCTGAGTCTTATAACTCATTCTAAAGTAAAACTTAGTTTCACAACAGATAAGTGTTGATATCTACAGAGCTCTTGCTAATTCACAGTTAGTTCCAAATAGCGTAGGTTTTGTTCTTACATTAAATACTCCTTAACTTTAAACAGTTCAATAAAAAAATATACGTTTTATTTAATATCAAACTATTGACGAACTGGTTTAAGCTTGTATTCTTAAAACACTGACAATTCAATCTTTCCATATTTCTACTGTTAATATCGTCAGTTTGTCATTTCAAAACGAGCCTCTTGCGTGGTGGTTGCTGCGGGACCTCGTTAGAAATGCTATATTTAGGTACAAAACGGACACCGATTTTGCGGCGCACCTTGTCTTCAAGTTAAATTGCCTACCTGTTCCCATAATTTTTGACGGTCAAACTTTGATTAATTTTGAAATAAACCCCTGTCTGGACGTGACCTTTAGTGGAATAAGCAATCAGCCAACAATTTGTTATCTAAAATACGTGCTATATACTTTACTTGAGTCACTACTAACTTAAATTAAATCCGTCGGTCTGGGCCTTACAACTCTGACAAGTCCAATGCCTTTGGAAGATTCTCAGAAAAAAAAAATCAATCCAAGGCCGAGGAAGATCTACTCACTCAAAGTTTTCCGTGCCTTCACTTCTTCAGGACAGCTGTAAAACAAACACCATTCCCCACTATACTATATGAGTCGCTACTAACTTCAATTAAGTCCGCCAGTCGGGGCCTTTCAACTATGACTAGTCCAAGACCTTTGAAAGATTCTCATAAAAAAATAAAAAAATTGATCCAAGGCAGAGGAAGATCTGCTTCCTCAAAGTTTTCCATGCCTTCACTTCTTCAGGACAGTAAAACACGTAATTCTCCACTTTAGCATGCTAGCTAGTTCGTTTTGGTTTAGAATTCAGTCGCGTTGATTGAAATCCATAAAGCAAGACTTTTTTTTTATGTTCTGTATGGTTATGTCAGTCAGTTTGGCTACGATTACATAGGCCTATAGCCTAAAACATTAAGTTTAAACTTAAGCTGTCGATTGGTTGTGAATGTAAGTGATGCATTGGGAACGTTATCTGTGCTAAGCTAGTTGTTACGTTCATGTTATAGGGTCATTTTAAGTATCAAGGTAATTAATTTGTTAAGGCTATATTAATGTACCTATAGCGGATTTGAAAAAAGTTTTATTTAAAATACTTCTGCTAACAAAGAACTTAATGTGCATGATAAGAGATCCTATCAATTGCCATGAGAAAAGTTGGACCTTTCATTTCATGTTCTGTTTGTACCGAAGCCTTGGTTTCTATAAAGATTGCGAGTGGCATGCCCAGTATTTGTGACCACAGATGTTATTTAAGCATGCATGAAATATCAGTGCGTTAAGAAAACAAGATGTATTTATTGGTCAGATGGTTTATTGTCTTGTTTAAGTTTGCAGAGCAGACTGCAGAAATTAGTAGATCAGCTAGCCAACTTCCAAAAGTCGTGTGGAATTACATAGCTAAAAGATCCAGATCATCATCATTATACATTATAGAAGTTTTTTGGGCAGAGCTTTGACTTTTGCAAGATCGATTGGGCGAGAACTGTGGGGTGAGGTAGGGAAAACGATAGTATTTCAACAAAAGCATATGCCTGTTTATTACCACTTTATAGGCTAAATAAGCAGATAAGTTCAAATAATACTGAGCAATGATCTTGCAATGGGACCTACATTTTACTGAGATGTTTTGAAATGTGTTTTCGACCCTGTGATTATCTGTCACTGGTTATGCGTGTACAAACCCAATTGCAAGCAGTACCTTGGCTATCCGTCGTTCGGAGCAGTACAATTTTTGTAGCCTAGGGCCTTGTCATAAAAAGTTGTTTGACACGTTCGCGGTTTTCAGCATACACGTTTTTAATATTTTAGCCTTAATTTAGGTAAACGACCATGTAACTGTAAAGGCAGTGAATTTTTCAAAGTATCTGTTGCAACATATACATAATTTTTCCCACGACAAAGAAGTAAACTAATGTCAAAGTTGGCGATAGGAGGTTTGAGGTTTTTGAAGACACCGCTTGGCTACACCGAAGTATCAACTCGGTAAAATTAAAAACCTTTTTTCAACACTAACACTGTCACTTCTAGATCAACTGAAAATGTATGAATTTGCTTTTATTAATAAACGTTTAGTAAATAACACAAATTTGGAGCATTCACTGTTTAATCACTTGATTTAAAAAAAACTGAAAACACGTTTGTCCTGCCTACAATTAACTCCCAATAGCCTCGTGCTAGCGTTCTACTGCATGCTGAACATGGGTTGCTAGGTTTATAGCCCAAAGTCACTTTAAAACTAGCCTAAAACTAGCCCAATTTAAATTTTACTGGAACCAAACTTTTTATCACTGATGTATCATAACAAACTGATCTGCACCAAAAAATCTACAAGCCCGCACAATTATGTCATTAACAACAAATATGTATGGAATTGCTGATGGCAATCAACATTCATACCATCAACGAGATTAAGCCGGGTTTACTGAAACATACAAAACAAGTCCAGAAACCTAACCACTGCTCTTCACTGCATTATTAATAATGCTTGTTATATTATTTTATATATAATAATAATAATAATAATAATATTATATTATTTTAATAATTATTGTTTTCTAAATACTTTGTAATTTTATGCTGTTTTACAATCATAGTTCGACTATTTAATTATATTTTTTTATTTGTTTAAATTTAGATTTTTTTTTTTTATTCTCTGTTATGTGAAGCACATTATATATTATATTATTATTATATACATTATTATTATTATTATTGTACTATACCAAACAATATACTATATGAAAACAGTTACATTTATGCCACCAATGTAATTAGATGATCAACAACAATCAATTAAATGCACCATAATAAATAGCAGAAAGAAATACCCAACAGCTTGACTTTAAAAAGTAAAGAATAATGATTAATATGCATTGAAACTGTAAAACATTTTATTCCTTACCTTCAAAGTCCTTGCATAAGATCCACCTGGAATCAGGCAGGTGCATCCTCAAATCCATTTTAATGTAGGCAATAGGTATTTAAAAAAAATACTTACAAAACAGATCCTTATTTTCTGTATTGTTTGCTTATCGTCAGTCCAAAAAAGGTCCATGGAAAAAAAAAAATTTTTGTTTCTCGTGTAATAATCTTTTACAGAAATATTTAACTGCTTTAGCTTTAAAACAGCTCTTCCTCTTCTTCTGCACTAATTGCGTAGATGTCGGCAGAAAAAAGTGACAGCATTGTATGGGATGGCTGAAATTGGTTGCAGACGATCTTATTATGCTGCATATATGTTCTCACTCTGAGGATGTTTTCCAACAGGTTCTCTTGCATTCGGTTCCTTAGTTTGGTCTTGATAAGCGCTATTTGTGAAAATGCGCGTTCCACCGCTGCATTGCTAAATGGCAGTGCTAAAAGAGATAAGACAAAATTACCAAGTTCAGTGAAGTCTTTATCACCAGCTGAATTGGTGTTTCGCCACTTCAATCCAAAACTCCTTGGTTTGGCTGTCTTCGGTTTGTGTCCAGGGTACAGTGCTCAGGGCTCAACACTTCTGTTCGAGTTTGCAAAGATCGCCCTTGTAAAGGGGCAAAAATGAAACCTCGATCCTCACTTTATCATAATTCTTTGGCGCAAACTGCAGTAAAATGTCATCAAATTTTCAAGAAGTTTTGATGGATTGGCACTGTCGAGCTGAAACAGCTTGTTTGTCCTGTTGACCTCATTGACAATGGGCTGAATAAAACCCAGATACATTCTGGTACAGTAGTTCAGCGTTGTAATTTCTTTCAGCATCCTTCGTGAGCTGAAAGTGCAACTTAAGCTCTTCGTACTGAGAAACCACTGGGTCAACACGGACTAATAGCGAGCCACCTTGTGTCAGAAAACTTCAAAGTATTTCCAGCGGCTGACCTTTTAAAGTAGCCCAATTCGACCTGGCAACACTGGGTTGAACTCAACTACCATTTCTGCTGTTTGACAAAAAATACTGCGTCCAGCTGTTTTGAGAGTGAAGCGTGCAAAAAATAGCACATATTTAAAAATACTCAGTAACGGAATACATATTAAAAGAAGCAAAGTAGTAAAAATATTTTTAAATTAACTCAAAATTACAAATCTTCGAAAACACTACTCAAGTACAGTAGCATAGGTAATTGTAATTCGCTACTTTACACTCCTGCCGAGGGCACACATGATATGGAGAATACAGTCAAGCTAATCATGCTCTGCAGCGTTAACATCGCTAAGCAACTGGACGGCCACAAGATTGGGGTGAGGAAACGCAATGAAGAGGTGGATAAGAGTAGACACATTTGATAAAATGATCATTGACTGTGTTAAATTCTGTGGGGTGGTCAGTCTTCTCAAAATCCTTATCACCACACCCATGACAATAGCAGAGTCAGAGAGGTGCTTCTCTACTTTGAAGAGGATCAAGACCTACAGTGCATCCGGAAAGTATTCATACCATACCCATTTTTCCACATTTTATTATGTTATAGCCTAATTCCAAAATGGATTAAATAAATAAAAATTCTCAACCTTCTACATACAATACCGCATAATGACCAAGTGAAAAAAGTCTTTTTGAATTTTTTGCAAATGTATTAAAAATAAAAAAATAAAATATCACATGTACATAAGTATTCACACCCTTTGCTGTGACACTCAAAATTGAGCTCAGGTGCATCCCGTTTCCACTGATCATCCTTGATGTTTCTACAACTTGATTGGAGTCCACCTGTGGTAAATTAAATTGATTGGACATGATTTGGAAAGGCACTTGCCTGTTAATATAAGGTCCCACAGTTGACAGTGCATGTCAGAGCACAAACCAAGTTATGAAGTCCAAGGAATTGTCTGTAGACCTCCGAGACAGGATTGTATTGAGGCACAGATCTGGGGAAGGGTACAAAAAAATTTCTGCAGCATTGAAGGTCCCAACGAGCACAGTGGTCTCCATCATTCGCAAATGGAAGAAGTTTGGAACCACCAGAACTCTTCCTAGAGCTGGCCGCCCGGCCAAACTGAGCAATCGGGGGAGAAGGGCCTTGGTCAGGGAGGTGACTAAGAACCCGATGGTCACTCTGACAGAGCTCCAGTGTTCCTCTGTGGAGATGGGAGAACCTTCCAGAAGGACAACCATCTCTGCAGCACTCCACCAATCAGGCCTTTATGGTAGAGTGACGGAAGCCACTCCTCAGTAAAAGGCACATGACAGCCCGCATGGTGTTTGCCAAAAGGCACCTAAAGGACTCTCAGACCATGAGAAACAAAATTCTCTGGTCTGATGAAACCAAGATTGAACTCTTTGGCCTGAGTGCCAAGCATCATGTCTGGAGGAAACCAGGCACTGCTCATCACTTGGCCAATACCATCCCTACAGTGTAGCATGGTGGTGGCAGCATCATGCTGTGGGGGTGTTTTTCAGCGACAGGAGCTGGGAGACTAGTCAGGATCAAGGGAAAGATGGATGCAGCAATGTACAGAGAGATCCTTGATGAAAACCTGTTCCAGAGCGTTCTGGACCTCAGACTGGGGCGAAGTTTGACCTTCCAACAGGACAACGACCCTAAGCACACAGCCAAGATAACAAAGGAGTGGCTTTGGGACAAGTCTGTGTATGTCCTTGAGTGGTCCAGCCAGAGCCCAGACTTGAACCCGATTGAACATCTTTGGAGAGATCTGAAAATGGCTGTGCACCGACGCTCCCCATCCAACCTGATGGAGCTTGAGACGATCTGCAAAGAACTGGAGAAACTGCCCCAAAATAGGTGTGGCAAGCTTGTAGCATCATACTCAAGAAGACTTGAGCCTGTAATTGCTGCCAAAGGTGCTTCAACAAAGTATTGAGTAAAGGGTGTGAATACTTATGTACATGTGATATTTTATTTTTTTATTTTTAATATATTTGCAAAAAATTCAAAAAAACTTTTTTCACTTTGTCATTATGCGGTATTGTGTGTAGAATGTTGACGTATTTTTTTTATTTAATCAATTTTGGAATTAGGCTGTAACATAATAAAATGTGGAAAAAGTGAAGGGGTATGAATACTTTCCGGATGCACTGTACCTGAGGAACACCATGACACAGGATGGCCTGAATGTTCAGGCTATGTTCTCCATGGAGAAAAAACGAATCAAAACCATCCCTGACTTTAATAGTAATTGAGAAGTTTGCCACTCAGGACAGAATGGCCAAATTCCTTTACAAATAAGATGCCAGACAGACACACAAAGTTCCCCTGACCCCATTTGTTTTGTATATAGTTTTTTAATGTTGGCATTTAATAAATACCATTTTGCAGAACACTAGTATCCCACAGTTAAATTGTATTGGTGAAGCTTTACTGAATATGGCACAATCCCACCTAGAATATTTTTCACCAGCCGCCACTGGTGTAAACCCTCTCTGTTGATCATGACCACAGTATGAGTGTTTCTTTTTTGAAAAGATCACATTTCTGTTGATTAGCTCTGAGCCCATATTGTCATAACTTGGTGACAGTGACAATAATGTCGCCCAGGTAACACTGAGTCCATGGAATCCCTTGCAGGACCTGGTCCATTGCCCTTTGCAGGGGCTGATGCTACCCCACACACTAAGCTGTTGTACTGGCAAAGTCTTTTGTGTGTATTTATTGTTTGGTGTTTCTGGGATGCATCATCAATTTCCATTTGGAGATGAGCCTAGGACAAATACATTTTCGTGAAATGTTGCCCTCCTGACAGGATGCAAATATGTTTACAATGCGGGGTAGAGGATACTGTACTGTGCGAAGAACTAGGTTAAAAGTCACTTCAAAGTCTATACTTATGCACACCTTTCCTGGTATTCCTGGTTTTGTGATGGAGGTTTTGTTCATCACTGGCACAATAGGCATGGCCTGTTCACTCCAATCCACCTTTGACAGGAGCCCAGTCGGCTTCTACTGTACGACGGATTTATTTTTATTATTATTAATATTTTATTCTTTTATTTATTTATACAGGGTAGACTGACTGAGACTACGTCTCTTTTGCAGCAGTGCCCTTGTAAACAAGGCATGAAATGAAAACAAAACAAGGAAAATAAAATATTTAAAATAAACAAATAGTACAAATACGTGATCCAATACACTATATAGTCTGTCTCATTCAAAACCTCACTGTTGGTCTTTTAAGTTCCACAGAGGAGTTTAGTACCAGAACACAATGCTGTTTGCATCTTGGTGGTGGAGCGGAGGAGTCCCCCCTGGGTTTTGGGCTGCTCAAGAGTAGTGGTGGCAGGCGAGGATTACATATGGCACTGGGTCTGGCTTTGTCAAATTTTGGACATGGATTTTCCTCAATCTCAATCTTTGCCTTTATGCCTTCCTGTTCCAACCGCCCCTCCGTGATGGTAATGCTAGGAGTATGGAGGGGAGTGCAACAGCCCATGTTCGTACTAGTGGGATGTTTTAGTGAAGGAGGGAATGTCCAAACCGGGATGTATAGTGAAGAAAACCCCAGGTGGGTGCAAACAGTGAACAGTACAAATAACCTGGAGAAGAGCCGCATGAGCAGATTGTCAAATCAAAGAAACAAAACTACAGGCCCTAACTTAACTATTCCTAAAGTGCCTACCACACGCCACACCTGCAAATAAACTGAATACTACAACAAAAAGGGGTGACAACTGTTCGTTCCTAAACTAGTGTGTATAGACAGCAAATTACTTACGTGATGTAATGTATACCCACGGGTATCTTACCCAGCTCTTCTCCGTGACAAAAATGTGCAAAACAAAAACAGTAAACTGGCTAAAACATTAGGGATCAAAATGAACACTGTATCGCATACAGGATCACAAGGGGGGGGGGGGGGGGGTAAATGAGCAAAATAACACTGTATAGTATACAGGGCCGACTAAGGGCTAAGCGAAAACCAAACAGAAAACTACATTTAACACAGGGACAATGGAATGACAAAAAGGAGAAAAAGGTAACAAACATAAGGACCTTAACTAACGAGAGCGAGTACCTAACGAACCAACAAACACAGACTGCAGAAAACGAATGACTGAATCTCTCACTCTACCGGAGACTACTGGCGAGAAAGGTTTTGAATAAGACGGACCGTTCCATGATTGGTCTGTCGACGGAGGACAGCTGATGGGTGATTGATGATGAGGGGGAGGGAACCAACGGAAAGCGGGTGGCAGATCTGAATGCAGGGAATAGCGAAGGGAAAAACAAGACAGCACACATACACACTACAAACAATACGGACACCAAATATTGGTGGACGTAACACTTCCATGAACACTTCCTCGGAGTTGGCGAGTATTTGTGACAGTCTCTCAGGTTAGGTGTGACAAGCTCTGCTGCCCTCCTTTGCTGACACAAATAGTCAGCATAGTGTGCCAATCCAACTGGATTTATTCACGTTCCAGCAATGGTGGTCCTCTATTTTTCAGTACATGTGTGCTGCTGTGACGTGTCTCCTATGTTTGTCACTTTTATTTAATTTTCTTTGTTGCATTCTTTGTCTTTAAACCAACAGTCATCAGGGTCATGTGACATGTTCCCACAGCTGTAACAGTTCTTTCCTTAATTTCTGTTCAGTGCCATTTTATTTGTAGCGTATTCCAGAGATTTTTGTTATATCTCTGAAGCAACCCGTGCGGCTGTATTCATTGCAATGTACTAAGCTTTCTCAAAGGTCTTTTTCAAACAGGAGGTTCTTCTGTGTGGTTTCACAGTGCATGCCATATACTATCCTGTCCCTCAATGCGTCCGATAGACCAGCTCCAAATTGGCAATGTTCTGATAATTTGCACAATTCAGCACAATATTCAGAAATGCTTAAATTTTTGTTCTGGTTCAGTTTGTGACATTTATTTCAATATACACAGGATAGGACGTTATAATATCCATTCCACGATGAGCACTTCGAAAGACAATATTTTAGAATGGACTTGGGTTGAGAGCAGATATGTCATTGGGGTTTTCAAGTGGGCACCCTCCATCCCAGATGTTTCGTTAATTTGAGCCCACGACACCTCCAGAAGGCTTAACGGTGAGCAATGACGTCTCAGACCCACCCCCCTCTATATCCGCTCTCGGCACGGCCAGATATTAAAAAAAAAAAAGTTATTTATTAAACTGAGAGATATCCCTATATCCTATCCCTAATTCCTATTCCTGCAGGCTTTCAATGCCAACTCTGCAGAGATACGTACCACCTGAATAGAAGATAATCTTTCCCTACTCTGTTACTGCAGGCTTAATATATGACGCTCTACAGATATCCCTATACCTATCCCTATTCCCTATGCCTGCAGGCACTTTCTGCCAACTCTGCAGGGATACTTACCACCTGAAAAGAAGATAATCTTTCCCTACTCTGTTCCTGCAGGCTTGATAAATGACGCTCTGCAGGAAAGACTTACCTTTTATACCTTTGTCCTGAGATTAATCCTTGGTTTTTCAGCATGATGTTCTTTACTTTTGTGCCCATATAGGATCCTTCCTTTTCAGCCACAGCCACTGGCTACTTCTTTCTGCTATTCTGATATAGCTTTAATGGTCTGGCGTAAATCTTTGCCGCAGATCCCCAACTCATTAAGTAGTTTGGTAGTTGATATTGGCACAAATCCACAGCATCCAATTTCCACAGGGCATACCTTGTTCTCCAACCTCGCTGTTCTGCTTCAGCTGCTAATTCGCTGTAGCGGAGTTTCGATCTTTTTTCGTAAGCCTCGTCGATTGCTTCTTCCACGGGACTGTTAGCTCTATAAAATAAACAATTTGCTGTGTGTTGGACCAGAGTAATAAGTCTGGTTTTAAGTTGGTTGTTGCAATCTCCGATGGGACTCTCAGTTGTTGGCCAACATCAGCAAGCATTTTCCAATCACATGCTCTCCTCAGCTGCCCTGAGCTTTCTTTTGCTCTATAACTCTTCTTTCCCGGAACTCCCTCCCTGACAAAGCGAATGTGGTGCATGTCGCCCTCTGCTCCAATTGGCAGGGCATTAACTGTAGAGCGCCTATGCTCTATTGCTCCGCCAAGCATTTTAGTACTTGATTGTGGCGCCAGGTGTATTTTCCTTGAGTAAGGCTCGTCTTGCACCCAGCCATTATGTGTTTGAGATTAGCCGTCCCGCCACAGAGGGGGCAAGTTGGATCCTCACCTACCCATTGGCTGAGATTTGTTGGTGTTGGCAGTACGTCGTAGGTTGCCCTAATAATGAAGCAAATTCTTGTGGATTCCATTCCCCACAAGTCTTTCCAGGTAATTTTCTTCTGCTCCACACTTTCCCAGTTCTTCCATCGCCCCTTTTTGGCTTGTGAGACAGTTTTAGCGCTCCTTACTGTTTCCTACTTGCTTTTGTATCTGTTCTATCACTAATTAGCGTTGTTCCAAAGGGGTTGCTTTTGACCATCTCGGTTTACTTGTACCAAGTCCAAATCCTTCTCGTCCCTGTTGTACTTGTCCTACTATTTCCGTATGTTTAAGGGCTGCTTTTGCTTGCAGTACGGCCTCTTTTGGATTCCATTTCCGTCCGGTAGCCAATGTGGGTGCCGCTTTTCTTACTATACTATCTCGGGATTCCGCAAGTCATCATCATCATCATCATCATCATCATCCGCTTTGTCCGGGGTCGGGTCGCGGAGGTAGCAGTTCCAGCAGGGCATCCCAAACTTCCCTTTCCCGGGCCACATTAACCAGCTCTGACTGGGGGATTCCAAGGCGTTCCCAGGCCAGTGTGGAGATAAAATCTCTCCACCTGGTCCTAGGTCTGCCCCGCGGCATCCGCCCAGCTGGACGTGCCTGGAACACCTCCCTAGGAGGCGGCCAGGTGGCATCCTTACTAGATGCCCGAACCACCTCAACTGGCTCCTTTCTACGCAAAGAAGCAGCGGCTCTACTCCGAGTCCCTCACGAATGGCTGAACTTCTCACCCTATCCCTAAGGGAGATGCCAGCCACCCTCCGGAGGAAACTCATTTCCGCCGCTTGTATCCGCGATCTCGTTCTTTCGGTCATGACCCACCCTTCATGACCATAGGTGAGAGTAGGAACGAAGATAGACCGGTAGATTGAGAGCTTTGCCTTCTGGCTCAGCGCTCTCTTCGTCACAACGGTGCGATTCCGCAAGTGTCATTTCTAATCTAGCTTTAGTGCACTTAAATTGCTCTGTAAGCCCGGTAAGCGGCGGTCCCAGAGCTCCTTTCCCGTAAAGAGCCAGGCTACTAAGACACCGTGGCACCCCTAGCCATTTCCTAGCATAAAAGCTGACTCTTGTTTCTAGCTTTTCAACTTTAGTGATGGGCACATCATACACTGTCAATGGCCACATGAGCCGGGGTAGAAGTCCAAACTGTAGGCACCATAGTTTTAGCTTTCCAGCCAACCCTGACTCAAGGCACAATTTTCCCATAACAACTGATATGCTTCTGGATTTGCTTGGTTTTACTTTCATTCTAGCCCATTTAAAGTTATCATTAAGTTTGCTTAGCAGTCTTTTAGTACACGGAGCCGCTGTCGTCAATATTGTCATATCATCCATATATGCACGAATCCTGCCCTTAACTTTTGCCCACCGACCCATTTAAGTCTTTAACGCATGTATATTTTTATATTTTGTTGAAAATGTAATGGTGTATACCATAATTGTCTTTTAAAATGTACGAAATCTTGACGTTTACCAATCGATCTACAAAATTCATCTTTTTAAGGCACACCATACTTGACAACCTTGAAACCTCAATATTGTTTGGAAACCTCAATTCCAAAGAATAGCGGGGTCTGGTGGTCCTCTATACAAAAAAACGTATTGATAGAGAATTGTGGCAATTAAAATCGTGAGTCTCCCCGGACAATCGTGAGGGTAGGCAAGTATGATGACATGTTGACATTAACAACATACAAGTTGTTTTACATTCCATTAGTTTGTCGTCTTGTAATGTTAAAATTAACTAAGTGATAGCAGTCTGTGCCATTTTGCGTTTTTTGAACGCATGCTTCACTCTAGCCCTTAACAGGCTGAACCAACATTCTTTTCTTGAGCTAGCGTTTTCCTGCAGGCTGAACGCAGCTGTAATTTCTGCGGTCTGACTGAAAATACTGCGTTTTACTGTATGGCCTCGTCAAGTGGCAGCTGTTTTGAGAGTGAGGCAAAAGTATAAAAAAATTAAATACTTACAAAATTCTTTAAAAATTACAAATCTTCAAAAACACTACTCAAGTATGGTAACGAGAGTATTTGTAATTTGTTAATTTACACCCCTGCAAATAAGCTAGTTCAGGGCTCTGTTGCTAAGATTACTATAGTGTCTGTTCTTCTAACTACAGTGTAACACATTTGACGTTTTGCACAATTTTGTCAAGTAAATATTAGGGGTGGGAATCACCAGAGGTCCCACGATACGATATTAGCACAAATATATTGCGATATGCTGAGTATTACGACAACATATTTTGCGATATATGGCGATATTATTTTTTTTCAACTACAAATTATAGAAATGTAAGGAATATAAGGAAAGGTTTGTCAACAACTGTTTTAACGCTGGCAAATTACAGGTGAATAGACTAATTGTGGGGATCAAATGATGTGCTTACCAATATTATTGACTGAAAACTAGCAATATGAGATTAACTTTAGACAACTTTCATCACTTACACTGTACACTTGGAGATATTCCCTAAATAATTACGATCAAACACCTTCCATAAAGTGACTGCACTATAAGTTCAGCAGAGAAGTACTGTTATATTTAAGATATTTGCGAAATCATTGTGATCCAACACCTCCCATAAAGTGATGGTACTAATTGTTTTACAGAGAAGCACTTTTATTCATTGCCAAAACTTGGAATTTCACCTTAAGCCTTGCTACAGATAGCAATTAGAGCAATCTTGCAACGAAACAAGTCCATGGTGCAAAGACAGCACTGGTGAACTACTCCGAAGGATTCAATCTAGAAACACAAATCTCACACATAATACTTGCAATTTTATTTTTAACAGGCCACAATCACATTGAATAGGTAGATTATAATTATTATCCCACAATGCCTTGCTGCAAATCCAGACCAGATCTATTACCCTTAAGAGCACCTATGATATTATTAGTCTAATCAAGGCATTGGTTGTTTTACTTTTTAACGATTAATTTAATTGGATAACAAATTCTCCTTGCCTTCTAGCATCTTTCTTATTTGATGTTTATTTTTTCCTGCTCTAAATCTGTGTATATCCACGCAATTTTGAGCAAATGCCAGGCCACTACAGTATAATTTGAACAAGCTAACATAACCTTGTGAGAGCTCCCATTCTAGCTAAAACCCTGCAGTTTCTGCCAAGGTAACGGTAAATATAAATAATGTGATTGATTCGATAACATTAGGAAAACTTAACGTTAAGTGTCATAGTACCTGCTCTCGCTATGGAAGCAGTGACACTCACCTCAGAACGGTGCGAACTTCATTATTCAGTTTAGCCAGACTGCATAAGCTAGCTACGGTTAACATTAGCCACTGCCCTCTTGATATAGTGGCGTAGGGCGCCGCGTTTTGCCTACTGTACAATTCCCCTTAGGGGCCGTGTCCACTAAACACGCTAAAACGGAGCGACGCCTGTCTCTTTTTGTGGCACTGGCACAAGCCAGTAGCTAAGCCAAAGAAACCAGCCTCAATACTGCCCCCGCTGGTGGCAAGCCTCTGGCTTTTGGCAATTGCCAGAGAAACCAGCGACAAACCAGCCTCAATACTGCCCCCCCTGGTGGCAAGTCACTGGCTTTTGACAATTACCAGAGAAACCAGCGACAAACCAGCCTCAATACTGCCCCCGCTGGTGGCAAGCCACTGGCTTTTGGCAATTTTCAGAGACACCAGCCTAAATTCTACTCCCTGGTGGTGGCAGGCCACTAACTTTTGCCACTTGTCAGCCGCACCAGCTGTGGCTCACCATCAATTTGGCTCAAACCAGTGGCACCAGCCAGACCTGCCAGCAGTGTTACTATGTTCGGCGTACACGCCATTGCTTGTTTGTCACTTCTGATACAAGTTTGTTCATGCTGTTTAACTTATACATGTATGCTAAAACAATTTTAATGGGAAGGGAACGAACTATCAAAATGATTGCTCCCTATCTAGCTGCCTGTGTGTACGATTGTCCATTAGCATTAGCTCGCTAACGTTATCCATCCATGACTGTGTAAGCTAACGCAATGGCTAACGTTTATCAAACTTGTGATTGTTCACGCAAACGTGATATTTTCTGACTTATTAAATAGTCCTATGTGTCTTGTTAATCAGTTAGTTTTAATTAGTTTGTTTTATTAGTTGAATTAAAATGTTGTTAAATCTCTCGCTATGGCTTCTGTCTTTACCCATGACTAAATATTTAGCCATAAAAAGGTGTTCAACCTGTCGTCCTAGATGCTCTATTGTAAACATGCTGTATTAGCTTGTCTGTGTTATCAATTTACATCTGTCTTTGAATGGTCAATTTGCACAAGCCCTATAGACGGAGAACTATGAGAGAATGATACACGGGCCATGAATACAGCACATTCGCCTACATTCATTGTTATTATATAGCCAACAAAGTATGGGGTGCGTGATGAAAAAAAAGGTTAACATTTATATGTGCATTTTTTCCCAGATTTAACTTAAATCTATTCATTTTTTCCAGATTTAATTTAAATCTTCTGTTTTTTTCTCAAATTTATAAATGTCTGAAGAACATTTAAATAAATGTTTAAATATATAGTTTCAGATATTATAAATCTTAAAACATTTAGCCGCTTTTCTACATTTAAATCCAACTTGGGAAATAAATCTGAGAAAAACGGCTTTCTTTTTTTACACATGGCTATTGGAGATTTAGCTAAAAATAAATATGTAGTTTCAATTTAAGTATTTATTTCTAGAATCGAGATTTAACAGAGAAGCACCTAAATGTGGCATTTGTGAACTTAAATATTTAATTTCAAAATAAATATTTATTTTCAAAATAAATATATAATTTGGTGGCTAAATGTGTGAAATCCATGCAAATTAGCTCTGACGTCTATGTGTTCTACGTAATCACTCTTCGACTTCAGTTCAGAGATGGAGGTCAAGCAAACAACTTGACTCCATTGCGTTTCTACATTCTGGGCCAAGATCGAACTTTGAGACGATGGCGGAGTTGCAAGGAGTTATTGAGCGCGCCGTTGCTGCAGTGTTACAGGCTCAGACCGCCAGCAACTCCCCACCACAAGCACCTCAACTGGAGGGATGTGGAGCCAGGGTTGTCAGTCCCATCAAGTTCGGTAAGTGTAAGAAAAAAAATGGCCAGGCCAGGCTCTATGTTCTCATCGAACATTCCCCTTGAATCAGTGTCCTACCAATTAAATTATTAAGGAATGTGGCTGAATATTTAAGCAAATGACAGACAGAATACAGTATATGTATAAAATAATGTTTTATTAATCTGATTAGTAAAGACTAATAAATCGAAGCTTTGCCATTTCAACAAAGTTAAAGGTGGGCCTAGGCTAACATTTCAGCTGTTAAACGCTCGTTTGTAGGGTACGGCCTTTCATTAGTGTTGCCAAGATCTTCCCTCCAAAAACTTTTCTTTGGTGCCAAAGAGGAAAGGCTGAAAGTTAACACACACACCTTGAGTCCATGTCTCTAAAATCTAGGGACAAAGCTAGAAATGTTGGTGTCATCATGGACTCAGACCTAAATTTCAACAAACACATTATCTTGATAATACGATGAGCATGCTATTGTAGCACTGTAGATTTTTACAGATAGCTAGGACCAGAGTCTAGGTTCGGAGAAGCAGTTCATAACTAGAACTCAGGAATAACAGACCACAGACCAAGGGGTAAGTTGTGAACTGCCAGCTTATTTATGTAGAAAATTTGTAGTAGACATACACAACAACTGGTACCAAATCACTAATTTCTCACACACACACACACACACACACACACACACAGGAATTGTGCATTTAAATCCCTTGAAACCATTCAAAATAAAACCCAAATCTCAGAAAAATAAGTATTTCTCCCTATTTTATTTCACTTTGGTTTAATTTAAACCTATTTGAATTCAAGATATATTTTTCAACTTAGGGTCCTTTAAGTTGTTATTTAGTTTCTCATTTCTCTTTGAGTTGACTCAGTTTGAAGTTATCAAGTTATCTTAGTTAGGTATATTTAAGAGTTTAGTTCAACTTTCTTGTTGGTTTACTTAACCCGTACATCAGTTTAGAATTTACAGTAACACAACCTATTTGCATTACCAATTCGGCACAAAATAAATGGAAAACAAAATACAATTGAATACAGAATCAAGACACAAAACTCAGAATTCCACAGATCGTATGATCAATAAACTCAAATTTCACAACTTGGTGTGTCAGTCCTTTTGTTAAGTCCTTTAGAAGTCCAAATGAGTTCCACTGCGTGTTGCAGCAAAATACTGAAGGTTTAATCCTACCACGATTCAGGTGTATGAATCAGTGTCCTTATCCTTGGAGTGTCGGTTGGTCTTGCAGAAGCAAACGCCTATCAAACGTGCTTTCTCTTATGGGTGGCTCGCCATCTTTACTTTATTCCCTAGCTTCGGGTGTGCTAGCATCTAGCGATCCTCACAACTAAAACCTGGATGAACACTTGTTCAAAACTCAAACAAAAAACTGAATCCAGCAACGTAGACAGAAGGTGAACACAAAATCCTCCAAAATGGAAAAAACTTAAATTTACAATCCTCAAAACTTGCTTCTTTACTCTTTTTCTTCTCTCCTCACTCGTTCACAACTTCTCTCGATCTAACTGTTCTCTTTCCAGTAAACGGCGCTACAGCTAACTGATTGGCTGTTACCGCTGCACTTGTTAAAGGAACAGTACACAAAGTAAAATAGCAAAATCACCAGTGTAAACTACTATTATGACTGTTAATGTTAATTAACTTAATAACTACTAACAACCTTATATTTATTAATTGTTTAACCTTTTATTTGTTTAAGGTTATATTAACCTAGGTTACACCATCACCTCAGAAACATAGCAAGACTCAGAGGACTCTTGTCCCAACAATACTTAATAATGCATGCATACGATACATACCATTAATTGTAAAACAAACACAATATAATAAATTTTTCTAAACTTTTTTTCAGGATGAACATCTTCGGAGACCCAATGTGGAGATGTGGGAGAACAAAGGTGAAGGTTCTGTCTTCACAGGAAGTTCCGTACACCATCAGCGCTATGAACGCTTCAACAGGGACTTTAAAGGGGCCCTATTATGCTTTTGGGGTTTTTCCCTCTCCTTTAGTATGTTATATAGCTTTTTGTGCATGTAGAAGGTCTGAAAAGTTACAAACCCCATAGTCCAGGCAAAACTCTTTCTCTGGGAAATAAACTATACATCCCTAGGCTCTGTTCAATTAATCTATAAAAACACAACACATCATGTTACTAAATATTTTGCCTTTAAACTACACTTCTTCTTTTTTTTTTACTTTTACAACTATGCATTTTTTATGTATAGTTGTTGGTTTGTTTATAAAAAATAAACCTGACCCATTAGCCAACTCACATTTTAAAGCTGTATGACATTAATAAAGTAAATCTGGGTGACCTCTACACATACACTTGACAACAAAGGACATGCAGTTGATTAATCTAACCATTTGGGTCCCAGAAAGGCAGAAGTTGGTGGAATACATCTAACATTTGTTGGCCTTTTAAAATAGAATTGTTGGCACTATGACAATTACACATGTTGTGAGTGATAAACTATTTCCATTAGTAAAGCAGTTTCCCTTTATTTCGTGGACAACGCGCACTTCAATCACCCCATGTCCAACCTGTGTAAGTTATACAATGCTGAACACAGACCCATTCATTAGGGTAGTTAAAATCACATATTCAAAGTCATTATTATTTGCCAGGGTCCTGTTGTTGACAAATAATAGCAGCTCATTGACACATGTATGGGCAATGGGATGTACTTTAGCCTCATCGTGACAGAAACCTTTCTTGGGAGTTGGATTGAATCCTATAGCTGGAATAGAGCTGCTTCCTGTCACAAATGCCAAGACGTGTCCAGGCTGTAAGGTGCTCCAAAAATCCTTGTCTGCACCAGTCAATTCTTTGTCATTCAGCCTGTCACTGAACTCTTTATCTTAAAACAGAAATTGTGAATCAAACTAAATACAAGAAAGGATTTTAGAACTCAACATTTATATATTGTTATAATATCCATTATACTAAACTCCAAGAAGAGCTCTTTAAAAGCCAATTTTTTAGAATGGATTTGGGTTGAGAGTAGATATGTTTGGGTATATTGGGTGTTCAAGTGGGCACCTTCCGTCCTGGATGTTCTGTTAATTTGAGCCCATAATACCTCCAGAAGGCTTAACGGTGAGCAATGACATCTCACAGCCACCCCCCTCTATCCTCTGCAAGGCCAGATATTCAAAAAGTATTATTTATTAAGCTGTGAGATATCCTACAGGCTCTTTTCGGCAGCTCTGAAGGAATACTTACACCATCATCTGAAAAGAAGATAACCTTTCCCGACTCTATTCCCGCAGAAAATGTCAATCTGCAGGAAAGGCTTTCGATCTTTACTTTTGCACCCATATTGGATTCTTCCTTTTCAGCCACAGATTACTTTTTTCTGCAACATCTGACACAGCTTTTATGACCTGGTGCATACACTGTATATCCCTAACTCTCATCTATTGCTTCTTCCCGTGGGCACTGTTAGCTCTACAAAATACACAATTTGATACATGTTTGACCAGAGTAATAAGTCTGGTCTTAAATTGGTTGTTGCAATCTCTGATGGGACTAGTACTAGTTAGTAGTATGAACTGAGAGCTCTCAGTTGTTGGTCGACATCTCATCTGGTAGTATAATTAGTATAATTAGATGTGTTGTGACACAATTCACAACAGTATGGCCAGGCCATTTTTTTCTTACACTTACCGAACGCAGTGGGACTGAAAACCCTCAACGTCCCGTTGAGGTGCTTGTCAAGGTCAGGAGTTGCTGGCAATCTGAGCCTGTAACGCTGCACCAACGGTGCGCTCAATAACTCATTGCAACTCCGCCATTGTCTCGAATAGTTCGATCTTGGCCCAGAATGTAGAAACGCAATGGAGTCAAGTTGTTTGCTTGACCTCCACCTTAACTGAAGTCGAAGAGTGATTACGTAGAACACATAGACGTCAGAGCTAATTTGAATGGATTTCACACATTTAGCTACCAAATTATATATATATTTTGAAAATAAATATTTCTTTTGAAATTATATATTTAAGTTCACAAATGCCACATGTGAAACAGTGCTTCTCTGTTAAATCTCGATTCCAGAAATAAATATTTAAATTGAAACTATATATTTATTTTTAGCTAAATCTCCAATTGCCAAGTGTAAAAAAAGGAAGCCTTTTTTCTCAGATTTATTTCCCAAGTTGGATTTAAATGTAGAAAAGCGGCTAAATGTTTAAAGATTCATTAATTATATCTGAAACTATATATTAAAACATTTATTTAAATGTTCTTCAGATATTTATAAATCTGAGAAAAAAATACAAAATTAAATTAAATCTGGAAAAAAATAACTAGATAAAAGTTAAATCTGGGAAAAAAATAAAGGAAATAATGTGTGGACTTCAATCAATAAACATTCCATGTTTTTTGTAAATCTTTGGAGAGTCAATTGTCCTTGTTGTCCAGTCAAGATGTGGGCCAGAGATTGACAATGAATAAAGTGTGTGGGTTGGACCATATACAAAACTGACAAAACATAAATGCAGTAAAACAGACATTGTCATTTTCTACAAGATTGAAGACTACATTTTGTTATGTCAAAACATAAAATAATCAGTGATTATGTAAAATAATCGGGCACAATTATTATTATTAAAATGCATTAAACTACAGCCCTGTTGGAAGAAATGTATGCCAGAAGAAATCTTGACCTAATGAGTGTAGATTTGTCAAGCAGAGAAACAGGAAATTAAACCAAGCACAATTTAAAGAAATTAACTTTAAATGTGGTGCACTTAATAAACATAAAGCTTGTCCTTAATCTGTTATGGAGTTGTGTTGACGCTTATTCTTTGTCATCATCATCATCATCATCATCATCATCATCTTCATCCGCTTTGTCCGGGGTCGGGTCGCGGAGGTAGCAGTTCCAGCAGGGCATCCCAAACTTCCCTTTCCCGGGCCACATTAACCAGCTCTGACTGGGGGATTCCAAGGCGTTCCCAGGCCAGTGTGGAGATATAATCCCTCCACCTGGTCCTAGGTCTGCCCCGCGGCCTCCGCTCAGCTGGACTTTCCTGGAACACCTCCCTAGGGAGGCGGCCAGGTGGCATCCTTACTAGATGCCCGCACCACCTCAACTGGCTCCTTTCTACGCAAAGAAGCAGCGGCTCTACTCCGAGTCCCTCACGAATGGCTGAACCTCTCACCCTATCCCTAAGGGAGATGCCAGCCACCCTCCGGAGGAAACTCATTTCCGCTTATTCTTTGTTATGATCTGTAATGACTTTGTATAAATCACTCACTGCAAGTATTGCTATAGTCACCAGCTGGTGGAAGAGAGATGATCAAGTAATAATGGCAGTGGAAAAACACTCCAGTTTGGGCAGTTCATATCACTCTCTACTATTCAGCTCTTGTGATTAATGTCATCCATGTTTTGTGTTGGTCTTCATTGCTTTTGTAATGCCAATGCTGCCAATAACACCAGTACAGTACATGTACCTGTATATTCATGCAAATTCAGAGAATTGGAAACAGCAATAAGTATAATAGCATCAGAGATACAATGGCATTGTTGCTGTGTCATGCATACAATTAAAGCATTGAGGGCATGTAAACTCATTACTAATTGTAACTTCTTTGTAGAGCATTCCAGATGTGTGAAAAACATACCGATAGAAAATAAGTAATCCTGCCTCTTCCGTAGTTGATATATGCCACAGACTACACAGCACCAAGGGACAGAATAGTTTGGCTAGTTGCAGATTATTTAAAATGAAAAACAATATATATATATATATATATATATATATATATAATTTCATGAGCAAAAGGTCGGTGGCATGCTGCCGGCATGAGCAAAAGGCTGGTGGCTGCTGCCGGCATGAGCAAAAGGCTGGTGGCTGCTGCCGGTGTTTGCCAAAGGTCCGTGGCGTGCTGCCGGCATGAGCTAAAGGCCAGTGACATGCCACCAACGCCATTAAAAAGTCAGATTGTGTTTTTTGGGATTTTTTAAATAAATGTTTTATTAATATATACTCATAATCGATTTAGCTTGATCAGATGCACAAAATCATCACTGCTGCAGCCTAGTTATATTCACTGTTGGTTTTCTTATCTAACAGGCCCATAGAAGATCATGCATTTGAGTGATAGGGCCTACTTGTCATTTTTGTTGTGAATTGAGATATACACGTTACATTCAGATATAAATAATCATATTTGGCCCATCAGACTTACAGTAGCCTATAATCATATGCAGGCAGCATTGATGAAATAGAAATACATTTGTGGACCAAAATGTGTTTATTAAAAGAACTTAACCCAATGGCACTACCACTTTCACCACTTTCTTCAACTTCTTCAGAATGTGTCTATCAAGTTCATCCTGCTCACTGATTAAAAAAAAGGAAAGTTGGATAGAGAGAAAATGGTTTTCACTTTTAACTTAGCTAAATTAATAGTTAATAATTTATGGGGATAGTTGATGGGGAGTATTGAGGCTGGTTTGTCACAGGTTTCTCGGTTTCTCTGGCAATTGCCAAAAGTCAGTGGCTTGCCACCAGCAGGGGGCAGTATTGAGGCTGGTTTGCCACTGGTTTCTCTGGCCATTGCCAGCGCCACAAAAAGAGCCAGGCCTTTCTGCTAAAATGCGTGGCGCTGCGTCTTTTCATTGAAATTTGCGCTTTCAACGCGTTTTACCAACGCGCTTCACCGTCTTTTTTTTTGCTATGCAAACCGTCATAGCGTCTATGGTGGTTAGTCTCGCAGCATGCTAGCTACTAACGTTACAGATTTGAGTCTTTTTCATAACGCTAATGGGGTGGTTAGTTTTTATAATGAACAATTATAGAAACCAAATCCTTGTCATTTTACGTTTGACAACTGTAGCCTACTAATTCTCTGGCCAACCTAACACCAACAACGTAGTCATTACACTGTCACTAGACCAGGGTCACAACTTTAGGCCTAACAAAGAGCAACATTCTTTGAATGTACATAACTTATCGTTTATTTGAACATGTTACAAATATATAAAACAACTGATTCGGTTGTAAAGCATCCAGTTAATGTACGATCGTACACCTTTTAGAAATCTGAGATCGCTGAATTCGCTTTTCTTCAATGGTGGCGTTTGTTTATGCATTTTTATTTTTAGGCCCGCCTTTAATCAATTTCAATTGGCCGGCTGTCAAAAAGTGACATTGACGAGCGCCGCGCTTTGGCAGAAGTTGAACTATTTTCAACTTGAGCGCTCCACTCAAAACGGAAAAACGCGGCTCAAAAAGACGCGAGGCGCGTCACTTTGAAAAAGCAGCGAGCCAGGCGCGTCTGGACATTAGTAAGGAATGGGGAAGAGGCACAGGAAGTTGAAAAAAACGCGTTCAGTGCACACGGTCCCTTAGGAGTCAGGACTAAAACATTGACGACAATTTGACTAAAATGAAAACTGACTTCCACTGACCAAACCTTGACTAAAACGAAACAAAATGAAATGACGAAAATTTTACTTTAACGCAACTACTATTTTCAGTAAGTGACAAAGACTGAAACAAAATAAAAAATGCTTGTAAAAATTAACACTGCTACCACAGTAATATAGAAGATACTTAAATATACATAGCTTTTTCACCAAATGACCACCAGGCTATAGAATCACTGTGTCAGTGCATTGAGCAAGTCAATGACTGGAATGTGCCAGAATTTCCTTCAGCTAAAAAACGGAGCTAATTATCTTTGGTGCTAAAGAAGAAAGGCTAAAAGTTAACAGGCACCTTAAGTTCATGTTTCTGAAAAGCAAGGACCAAGCTAGAAATCTTGGTGTCATCATTGACTCAAACCTACATTTTAACAGCCACCTCCAAGTCACTAAATAATTTGGGGCAAAAATACATTACCAACATGCAAATACAGTATGAACCCTCTAGACCCCTCAGTTCATCTGGCACAGGTCTCGTAACCGTCCCCAGTTCAAACCAAAAAAGGTGACGCAGTGTTTAGCTACTGTGCAACAAAAAGCTAGAATCAACTTCCGGAAGATCAGAGACTCGCTCCGAGCCTGATTAATTTTGAATCCAGTGTAAAAACGTTTTTGTTCTCTATTGCATTTAGCTGACTCGTTCCTTCATATAAATTGTATTTCTCCTATGACAAGTTTTTCTTTCTTCCTTGGTCTCTTGTTTCATCCTTATATGTTTTTGCTTGCCTTGTGTAAAGCCCATTGAATTGCCTTTGTTAGAAATGTGCTATGCAAATACATTTGTTACAAAGTAATATGATATTTTAATTCAGGGCTACAAAAGCAGTTATAGCCTGCAATCTCATACAAATAGGTTATGTCATGTGAATGACATGGATTAGGTGCTGTTAATCATTCACTAAAGGCTGTTGTGTCAACATTTTTTAATCAATGGGGGCAAATTAACTGGTTGCCAAAAGTTGTGTTTGCGCCACTGTGTGGGTGCAAGTGTAAAACCTTTCTATGCATTAAATATGTGTTCTACAGACTGCACATTTTCAGTACAAACGTGGCGGCGCTGGTCCGATGTGCTCTTCTCTATTACTCTGATGTTGACACTTAAGAATGTGTATCAGCCAGTGGTAACGGACATAACCTTTTCTTACTTCACCAGTCTGCCCTACTTCTCCTTCCCGGATAGGCTTAAAGCCCGGCTCCCCTCTTGACCCACTGAGAAAGAGAGAGAAAGACAAACATACGTCAACACCTACAATCATTTCAGAAAGGGAAACGATGGGATCAGGACATTACAGTTTCACAGTTGTACTGGTATTTATATTGGCGCTTCATCATTCTGCTGGATTCTGGCTCTTCAATGTGGTTTTCCCCCCAAACACCAAACCTCGACAAGCAACCAACAGCACACCACCGCTTATAATAGGTGAGGATTTTAATTTATATGGAATTACATCAGCCTAATGTTGAGCAGTTTTGATTTGTGTAATGCTGCCTTGCTAAAAGTCCAAAATTGACCTTAACAGATCAATGTTGCCCCTTGGAACCCAATAGCCTTGGTCTACCAGTTCTGATAAGACATTGTGTGTGTGTGTGTGTGTGTGTGTGTGTGTGTGTGTGTGTGTGTGTGTGTGTGTGTGTGTGTGTGTACACTCATGATTAGTATAGGCCAAGGCAAAGAAATTCACTTCAAAGTTAGCTTACAGTTTAGAGTAGTAAACTTCTCAAGTCATGCGAGTAAACTTTTGTTTTCGTTTGCGTACAAAAAAAATTACTCATACCATTTTCAGGAGAGGGGGTTCTCATTACGAAACAGGCTACATTTTGCTAACACAATAATAAATACAATCTTTAGTTTTGTTATTTTAATAAGTAATGAATATTTTGGTTCAAAATCAAATGTGATTATCATAGCTTATGTTTAGGATGAACATGATTATTTTTTGCTGCCCTCTATGGGCCCGCCACAGCAGCTGTGTCCCAGAACGCTTTCCCCTTTATCCCCCCTTATGGGCGGTTCTGAGTGTCCCTCAATGGCAGCGCATTCCAAATGATGCATTTTGCATCAATCTAGCGTATTCTGTAAGCCCAATCAATGTGATGGATGGTATCCAGACTGCAAACATGAGACAAACTCAAACGAAGTTCCAGTGACAGCTTATTCACACACAATGAAGTATTTGACACTTTAAACTAAATATATAATTTTTATTTCATAGGAAATCACATAACCTCTGAAAAAAGTAAAACTATATCTTTCCAAAATGCATTTCTTTTTCATTGGTAAACAATTTGTGCATACGATAGCCAAAACCCATTGTAATAACGCCTATTATACAATTTCGCGCCCAAGTGATTATTTAATCATTATTAGACTTATATCTCTATATGGGCGATTCTACGGAAATTGTTCAAATTGCAGTACCCACCTAAAATAAGCATTTAAAAACAGGAATGAACTGTTTAAACTTTTATTTCTTATCTTGATAATGATCTATTTAGGGACAATACTTCATTGTGATACTATGCCATTAGACATTTACAAAATCAGGGTTTATGGGAAACTTTCTATTGGCAGTTGGCTATCCCCAACCCAAAGCCCTACATTTCAATTGTTGAAATTTACAGAAAAAATATTTTTCTCAATTTATTTACTTCCTTTTAATAATAAAATGTATTGTTTTCTTCTAAATGGCTACTGAAAGATTCAGATCTATTTTATGAAAAAATTATAAATTAAGAAACTTTGTGAAAATTGATATCCCCAACCTTCCTGTCACTACCAAAACACAATTAGTTTTTGTCAGAACACCAAGCCTGATTTTAGCAACACCCCTAAAATTTTAACCAGGAAGTGAGACTGCAATCCTTTTGTTTAGGATAGCATATTGAAGAGTATTGTTTAATTGTTTTGAAGTAAATGTCCTCTAAAACCTGGAAATCAGTGTGTGGTTTTTAAAATCATCATTACGGAACACATAATTGCTCCAGTGAAGTTAACGATTTTGTTTAAAAGAGCTACATATGTTGATTTTATTAGTGTATCTCACTCCAAATATCTATTTTCTAGCCATGTAAACGCTAGCCATTTAGTTTTATGATTAGATTAGCTTAAATTTGTCACTACCGAAACAGTCACCACTAAAACAAATTATACCATTTTGGTGGTGACATAATGTAAAAATGAATATGGAGTGATATGATATACTAAGTAATTGTTTGTACTAAGACATTGTTAATTAGGTTTGTAATGGTCCTGCTTTGTATCCTGGTGTCTAATATAGCACTTTCTTAGCTCTTATCTAGGTGATTAGGCAGGGTATGCACCTATCTTATGTACTTGGCCGGTATGTAAAAAGATGACAGAAAAAAAAAGAAGAAATTAAAAAATAGCATATACTAGGGATGGGCACGATTATTCGAATATTCGAAATGACGTGTCTGAATATAGCTGCAGTTATTTATTTATGTTTTTGCCTAAATTTAATTTAAATATTATTCATTAGCGATTTGGATTACATACTGTTTATAACGTGTACACCAATGCCGTTGAAATATGTAAAAAGTAGAAAGAAAAAGCACAATTTCAATGCATTAGATACATTTTCCCTGCTTGCCACATCAAGTAGTTTAAACTTGCAGGCAGCGTGCCAACTGAAGGCAGGAGAGCGCTCTATGCTAGTGCGCTGGATCACCGATACAAACACATGCGCTTTATAGCGTTAATCGATTAACCGAAATATTTTTGATAGAATATTCGAATAATGATATGGCCTAAAATGCCCATCCCTAGCATATGCATTTATAAAAATAAATTGCCACCGCACATTGCGCGCGCGCACAACTGTGATTGTCTGCTTCTCACACACACAGGCTTTCTGGGAAGTTGGCATTCCTGATTAGAAGATACGAAACTGGGGAAAATGCTGTAAATAGTCATGTTTCTTACGTTCAAAGACGAATAAATGTCTGCCATGCGCGGTGATGACCCCGAGCTCCAAAATAAATTGCCACTGCGCTGTGTGCGCGCGACTGTGCTCATCTCACACGCACAGGCTTTCTGACAAGTTTGCAACCGGGATTAGAAGTTATGAAACTGGGGAAATGGCTGTAAATAGTAATGTTGCTTCAAGTTAAAAGATGAATAAATTACTGGCGCGTGCAAGGCTTTCTGACAAGTTGGCATCACTGCAGTAACAAATGTTGATATGCACTGGGTTCATTTTAGATAGTAAAATTAGACTGTTCATGTACTGTGTCTTAATAGGTTTCTTGTCATTTTGTTTTAAATGTTTAAAACAGTTATTTTTGATGGAAACCCAAAAGTCATCACCACACTCAAAGTAATCTGATGATGGTGTGCAACAATCAAAAGAAACTCGCCCCCTGTTGTCTATAAAACTATCTAATAAATTATAATTGTAAACTTTTAACATTTATTCAAAATTCAGTTTTCAATGTACATTTTTTAATCCTTTAAGTCGTGATGTGACTCATAAGACAAATATTGTATAGAAATATGGTATAAATTGGTCAAATATTGAAGCAGTTAAAAATAGAAATGTACAGTACTGTTTACAGTAATACATTTTGATGCACTGTGAGCTCAGTTTCTAATGTATCGGGAAGCTTGGTTTTGTTTTGAAAGTAGACCATCTGAGAATGATATACAACAATTTTGGTGTAATTTGGTTTTACGGTCTCTAGTTCAAGTGTCAAATCCAACAAAAACACTACTAAACTATAAAAAGAATCCGTTTTCAAGATAGAGTTCTTAAATTTTAAATACTTCATGAAATCAGTCTTATCTTTTTTTTAAACGCGGATTGTTTAATGAACCAGTGAGATATGGGTTAGGGTTAGGGTTAGTACAGTGAATGTACAGTAGTGTTTACAGTAATGCATTTTGATGAGCTGTTGGCTCAGTTTTGGTGATATCAACAATATATTTTAGACAGATTTTGTTGAGTCTGAAGATGATATCCTGAAAATTTGGTATGATTTGGATTTATGGTTTTGGACTTATCATCTTGTCATGAATTTCAGTGTATGAAAGTTTCATCTAACTGCATTGGACAAGTCCTGAAAGTTTCAGATCTGTACACATAATGACCCATTTTTTATGATTTGTTCAATACTTTTAACTTTGAACTGATGCTATAGTGCCACCAACAGGTGTAATGAGGCGACATTGCATCGAGTGTGTTTTTGAGTAGACCTGGGGGCTATACCACGAAGCAAGTTCAACATGCCCAGGATATCTTTTCGTTATCTGGCTTCACTAACCCTAACAACCGCAATCACGCATAAGTGATACCACGAAGGTGATTATCAACTCGGTATATCAACCCAGGTTCACCAAATCTAGCTGTGAGCGCGTTCACATAAAAGGGCCGTTATTTTAACCTTTTGACCAATCAAAAAGTGGGCAAGACTAAGAGCCGCATATTTTATGAGCACACTATAACATTAGACAAATATGAATAATCTAAATATATAATTCAGGCTAAAAGAAATGCAGTTAAAAAAAAATGGCAATCGTGTGAATGCGTGAATTATTAGCAAGGCCGGCGGTAGGCTAAGCCCACCCAAACGTGCCCACACAATCAATGTTGCTGTGGCAACTACGAACTCTAATCGTGATTGCGCACAAGGCAAGGCCAAAGCGAGTTAATGCACACACAGTGGCCCTAAAGCTCCTGTAAAAGCACACATTCAAACGCATAACCTGCTCCAACTCGTGGATGGATTGGAACAAATTTGTATTAAATATAAATTAAGATTGCATAAAAACGTGAAACTGTGTCATCTGGCTCGGGACGCGAACCGACAATCTTCCGCCTACCAGCCCGCTTCTCTTTCGGCTAATATTATTAGGCTCATCACTGCCCCCAACATTAACACGTGAGTTGATAGCAGACAACAATATTCCGTTAAGTGCATGTGTTGTTATAATGGATTCCTTTGGCGTGAAAGACAATTTTTGCCCTCATACTTTCAGCTGCAACCCTTGCAGGCAGTGTTAATAAGAATAAAAATAAATTTAATTTGTAAAGCGCTTTTCATTGTAATAACAATCAATTTGCGAACCATGCGTGCAATAGAAAAAGAATGACTAAATTGACGCTTTTAACAGCGTTATATTTATTAAAGAGGCCCTATTATGCTTTTTGGGTTTTTCCCCTTCCTTTAGTATGTTATAGGCTATAGCTTTTTGTGCATGTAAAAGATCTGAAAAGTTACAAAGCCCATAGTCCACGCCAAAGGAAGCTACTCTCCCTCACAGAAAACACTGCTCCTGAACTGCCTGAAGTGTGTCACTGCTTCCAAAGCCAGAGCAGGCACTATGACACGTAACGTTAAGTTTTCCTAATGTTATCGAATCAATCATATAATTTATATTTACCGTTACCTTGGCAGACACTGCAAGGTTTTAGCTAGATTTGGAACTCTCACAAGGTTACGTTAGCTTGTTCAAGTTGTACTGTAATGCATTTGCTCAAAATTGCGCCGACATACAGTCTCAGAGCAGGGAAAATAATCATCAAATGAGAAAGATGCATGAAGGCAGGGACAATTTGTTATTCAATTAAATTAATTGTTAAAAAGGCAAACAACCAATGCCTTGAGATGGCAACTTCGATCTAGGTTGTCCGCCAGAACAGAGCCAGCTAAAGCATCTCATCTTAATTCATCAGGCCATAATGAACAGAGATTTCATATACATTTTCGTCATCGATATCTTTTAATTTACGTTGTCGTTACAATTTAGTCATGAAAAAAGGTTGCCAACTAATGAATACTTTGTAAACATTTTCTGACAAAATTAACACTGCTCGTTTGTAGTCCGGCGTTTTCTTCCGTAACTTCTCTACTTCATTAAATCACACATTTGCATAATGCCGACCTAGCGGCTAGTTTGGCACACCCTCAAACAGAGCCAGTTAGAGCAGAGGCCGAGAAGTTTGGATCGTGGTGTTGCCATGTCGAGAAAACGCTGTTTTCGTTTGTGCGAAGGCAAATTCTCTTTGTGTGGCCAGCTGACCAGAGCACTAGGCGGAAGGGGGGCCTTAAAGAGACAGGAGCTAAAACGGAGCGTTTCAGACAGAGGATGAATAGAGTTGCTGCAGACCCAAGCAGTTTGGAAAAAATAAATTGTTTATCGAACATTAAAATGCCTATTAAACATATTCTAGTAGAACTCCTAAATAAAGGTATGAAACTGAAAATTTGCATAATTGGGCCCCTTTAAAAAATGTTTACTCTACTTTGCCCAACGCAACATTGCACATGGAATTTGTACTACTTTATTCAATAATTGCATTGCTCTTATAGGCCTACATCATAGATTTTATATATTTTTTATTTTATTTGATCTAATTCTATTCTTTATTCTATTTTGCACATTTACGCAGTTGGCAGCTTTACAATTCATTGTAGTCTACTGACATACGACAAATAAAACCGAACCTTGAACCGAGGTCCACGGGATCTGCTAGGATTCGTGATGCTATTTTCCAAGATAACTGATTGGTCAGTAGGTGATGCTTTTACATTTTCTGATCTGTCATCTCAAATATAATCTGCTCCGGAGCAGGTTAGGTCTGCAGCATAAGTTACCATGACGATTTACCCAGGTAAAAAGTGACCCACAATCACGGTACAGATAACCCCGAGTTAAACATGAAGTTACCTCGCTAACCCAAGAGCAGGCCACCTAAAAATCTACTTTTCATGAAAAGTATATATGCATGTTAATAGATTAAAAACATTTCTAATTATTACACATTTTCAACCATGTTTCAGTAGTGACATATTTAGGGACAAGAAAGGGATTACAGAAAATAAACAATATATACACTATATGGCCAAAGGTATGTGGACAGCTGACCATCACACCTGCATGAGCTTGTTGGACATCCCATTTCAAAACCATGGGCATTAATATGGAGTTGGCCCCCCCTTTTGTGGCTATGATAGCCTCCACTGTTCTGGGAAGGCTTCCCACAAGATTTTGGAGTGTGCCTGTGGGAATTTGTGCACATTCAGCCAAAAGAGCTTTTGTGAGGTCGAGCACTGATATTGGACGAGAAGGCCTGGCTCGCAATCGGCGTTCCAATTCATCCCAAAGGTGTTCAATGGGGTTAAGGTCAGGTCTCTGTGGAAGCCACTTGAGCTCCTCCACACCAAATTCATCAAACCATGTCTTTATGGACCTTGTTTTGTGCACAGGAGCAGTCATGTTGGAACAGGAAAGGGCCTTCCCCAAACTGTTGCAACAAAGTTCGAAGCATACAATTGTCTAAAATGTCTTTGTATGCTGTAGCATTAACATTACCCTTCACGGGAACTAAGGGGCCTAGCCCAAACTCTGAAAAACAGCCCCAGACCATTATCCCTCCTCCACCAAACTTTACAGTAGGCATTATGCATTCCAGTAGATAGCGTTCTCCTGGCATTTGCCAAACCCAGATTTGCCCATCAACTGCCAGATAGTGAAGCGTGATTCATCACTCCAGAGAACGCGTTTCCACTGCTCCAGAGTCCAGCGGCGGTGAGCTTTACACCAATCCAGCCGACGCTTGGCATTGCACATAGTGATCTTAGACTTGTGTGCAGCTGCTCGGCCATGGAAACCCCTTTCATGAAGCTCCCGATTCACAGTTTTTGTGCTGATGTTGCTTCCAGAGGCAGTTTGGAACTCTGTTGTGAGTGATACAACAGAGGATAGGCGATTTTTACGCGCTACATGCTTCAGCACTCGGCGGCCCTGCTCTGTGAGTGTGCGTGGTTTGCCGCTGCGTGGCTGAGCTGTTGTTGCTCCTAGACGCTTCCACTTCACAATAATAGCACTTACAGTTGACCAGGGCAGATGTAGCAGGGCAGAAATTTCACAAACTTACTTGTGGCAAAGGTGGCATCCAATGACAGTGCCATATTTAAAGTCACTGAGCTCTTTAGTATGACCCATTCTACTGCCAATGTTTGTCTATGGAGATTGCATAGCAATGTGCTTGATTTTATACACCTGTTAGCAATGGGTGTGGCTGAAACACCTGAACTCAATGATTTGGAGGGGTGTCCACCTGAACTCAATGATTTGGAGTGGCTGAAACACCTGAACTCAATGATTTGGAGGGGTGTCCACACATATATATACATATATATATATATATGGCAAAAAGTATGTGTATATATATACATCATCATCATCATCGTCATCCGCTTGGTCCGGGGTCGGGTCGCGGAGGTAGCAGTTCAAGCAGGGCATCCCAAACTTCCCTTTCCCGGGCCATATTAACCAGCTCTGACTGGGGGATTCCAAGGCGTTCCCAGGCCAGTGTGGAGATATAATCCCTCCACCTGGTCCTAGGTCTGCCCCGCGGCCTCCGCCCAGCTGGACGTGCCTGGAACACCTCCCTAGGGAGGCGGCCAGGTGGCATCCTTACTAGATGCCCGAACCACCTCAACTGGCTCCTTTCTACGCAAAGAAGCAGCGGCTCTACTCCGAGTCCCTCACGAATGGCTGAACTTCTCACCCTATCCCTAAGGGAGATGCCAGCTACCCTCCGGAGGAAACTCATTTCCGCCGCTTGTATCCGCGATCTCGTTCTTTCGGTCATGACCCACCCTTCATGACCATAGGTGAGAGTAGGAACGAAGATAGACCGGTAGATTGAGAGCTTTGCCTTCTGGCTCAGCTCTCTCTCTCGTCACAACGGTGCGATAGAGCGACTGCAACACCGCACCCGCTGCTCCAATTCTCCGGCCCATCTCTCGTTCCATTTTACCCTCACTCGAGAACAAGACCCCAAGATACTTGAACTCCTTCACTTGGGGTAAAGACTCATTCCCTACCTGGACTAGACAATCCATCGGTTTCCTGCTGAGAACCATGGCCTCAGATTTGGAGGTGCTGATCCTCATCCCAGCCGCTTCACACTCGGCTGCGAACCGATCCAATGAGTGCTGCAGGTCGCAGACTGATGATGCCATCAGGACCACATCATCTGCAAAAAGCAGTGATGCAATCCTCTGCCCACCAACCCGCAGCCCCCTCCCCCGCGGCTACGCCGTGAGATCCTGTCCATGAATACCACAAACAGGATAGGTGACAAAGCGCAGCCTTGGAGGAGGCCTACCCTCACCGGAAACGAGTCCGACTTACTGCCGCAGACCCGGACACAGCTCTCGCTTTGGGAGTACAGAGATTGGATGGCTCTGAGTAGAGACCCCCTCACCCCATACTCTCGCAGCACCTCCCACAGTATCTCCCGGGGAACCCGATCATACGCCTTCTCCAAATCCACAAAACACGTGTAGACCGGATTGGCATACTCCCAGGCCCCTCAAAGATCCTCGCGAGGGTAAAAAGCTGGTCCGTTGTTCCACGACCAGGCCGGAAACCGCATTGTTCCTCCTCAATCCGAGGTTCGACTATCGGTCGAACCCTCCTTTCCAGCACCCTGGAGTATACTTTCCCGGGGAGGCTGAGTAATGTGATGCCTCTGTAGTTGGCACACACTCTCCGGTCCCCCTTTTTGAACAGGGGAACCACCACCCCGGTCTGCCACTCCTTAGGTACTGTCCCCGACTTCCACGCAATGTTGATAAGACGTGTCATCCATGACAGTCCCTCAACACCCAAAGCCTTCAGCATTTCTGGGCGGATCTCATCAACCCCTGGGGCTTTGCCACTGTGGAGTTGTTTGACTACCTCAGTAACCTCCGCCAGGGAGATTGATGCTGATCCCCCATCATCCTCCAGCCCTGTCTCTACTATGTAGGGTGGGTTTGTCGGGTTCAGGAGTTCCTCAAAGTGCTCCTTCCACCTCCCAATCACCTTGTCAGTTGAGGTCAACAATGTCCCATCCTTACTTATATATATACAGTTAGGCCCAAAAATATTTGGACAGTGACACAAGTTTTGTTATTTTAGCTGTTTATGAAAACATATTCAGGATACAATTATATAATCAATATGGGCTTAAAGTGCAGACTCTCAGCTGTAATTTGAGAGTATTCACATCCAAATTGGAGCAAGGGTTTAGGAATTACAACTCTTTAATACGTAGCCGCCTCTTTTTCAAGGGACCAAAAGTAATTGGACAATTGACTCAGAAGGCTGCAAAAAAAAATAACAACGTTGCATGGGCTCTTCCCTCATTAACCTGTCATCAATTAAGCAGTTAAAAGGTCTGGAGTTGATTCCAGGTGTGGCGTTTGCATTTGGAAGCTGTTGCTGTGAACACACAACATGCGGTCAAAGGAGCTCTCAATGGAGGTGAAACAGACCATCCTGAGGCTGAAAAAAAGAAGAAATCCATCAGAGAGATAGCAGAAATGTTAGGAGTGGCCAAATCAACAGTTTGGTACATTCTGAGAAAAAAAGAGTGCACTGGTGAGCTTGGGAACTCAAAAAGGCCTGGACGTCCACGGAAGACAACAGTGGTGGATGATCGCAGAATCCTTTCCATGGTGAAGAAAAACCCCTTCACAACATCCACTCAAGTGAAGAACACTCTCCAAGAAGTAGGTGTATCAGTATCTAAGTCTACCATAAAGAGAAGACTTCATGAGAGTAAATACAAAGGATTCACCACAAGGTGCAAACCATTAATCAGCCTCAAAAATAGAAAGGCCAGAATTGACTTTGCCAAAAAACACCTGAAGAAGCCAACCCAGTTCTGGAACAGTATTCTTTGGACAGATGAGACTAAGATCAACCTGTACCAGAATGATGGGAAGAAGAAAGTTTGGAGGAGAATTGGAACAGCTCATGATCCAAAGCACACCACATCTTCTGTAAAACATGGTGGAGGCAGTGTGATGGCATGGGCATGCATGGCTTCCAATGGCACTGGGTCACTTGTGTTTATTGATGATGTGACAAAAGACAGAAGCAGCCGGATGAATTCTGAAGTGTATAGGGATATACTTTCTCCTCAGATTCAGCCAAATGCAGCAAAGTTGATTGGACGGCGCTTCACAGTACAGATGGACAATGACCCAAAACATACTGCAAAAGCAACCCAGGAGTTTTTTAAAGCAAAGAAGTGGAATATTCTGCAATGGCCGAGTCAATCACCAGATCTCAACCCAATCGAGCATGCATTTCACTTGCTCAAGACAAAACTTAAGGCAGAAAGACCCACAAACAAGCAACAACTGAAGACCGCTGCAGTAAAGGCCTGGCAAAGAATCACAAAGGAGGAAACCCAGCGTTTGGTGATGTCCATGGGTTCCAGACTTCAGGCAGTCATTGCCTGCAAAGGATTCTCAACAAAATATTGAAAAGTAACATTTTACTTGGGGTTATGTTTATTTGTCCAATTACTTTTGAGCCCCTGAAACGAGGAGCGTTTGTATAAAAAGAGCTACAATTCCTACATGTTTAATCATATATTTTTGTTCAACCCCTTGAATTAAACCTTAAAGTCTGCACTTCAATTCCGTTGTAGTTGTTTCATTTCAAATCCAATGTGGTGGCATGCAGAGCCCAAATCATGAAGATTGTGTCACTGTCCAAATATTTTTGGGCCTAACTGTACATATTTGGAGGAGAGGGGGGTCTTTGCTGAACCAGTAAGAACATACTATCTCAAGCTCCCATGTTTTCACGCAAAACAACTAAGTGGCTTTGACTTAATTAAGTTAATTACTTTGACGCTGTCTTTCACAACGTCATGCAAAACAGGACGCCAGTGCTTCCCTGTGTATACAACAGTGAGTCCTCTGCACTTTAGGATTTTCCTTTAGAATTCGTAATATGAGTCCTTTTACACGGCCTGTCATTGACGCACAGACAGTGGTGGAGGATTCCCAGTTCAAACCGTTTTCAGAGAAGTACGGATTAAAACATTCATATATTTCCCCCTCCAAACACTGTCTAACCGAAATTGGCTTTCCAAAGACGCAGCACATGGACCTCATAGTGAACAAACGTCATTGTGAACGTGAATGCAGTTGTTGCTTTAGAAATAAATTGCTTTGAAAATAATAATTTTGAATAGAAAATGTGGTTCAATGAACTTACATTTAATCATTTGTATTGAAATGATTACAGTATAATTATTTGAGGAATTAGGCGTGACTGATTTTTTTTAATTAACATTTTAAAAAAAAATCAGGTCCCCCCTGCAGCACACCAAGGGGTACGCATACCACCATTTGAGAAACACTGCCCTGAACAATATAATATAATTTAACTTATGTTATGTAAACTTCCCTCATGTCCAGTGCCGGGGAACCTGGGAAACCGCTTGGAAGCTAAGATAGACAAGCCATCGTTAGTCCACTGGATGTGTTATAAAAAGACTGATGACTTCTTCCCACTGTGGATAGACCTAAATATGTTCATGCCCATTGGCATAGACTGCTGGATAGATAACATCAGGTAAGGAAACGTTTCATTATTGTATCAACACTTCCATTAAAGGGATAGTTCAACTTTTTGGGGAAATAAGATACTTTTGGCTCTTTCAAAAGTGACAAAATACACCTTAGAAAATCTCAAAAGCTGTGGTATTTACATGTATCTTCTGTATTTCGTGCGTGTACAAATGAAAATATAAAAGCGAGAAGCTGATAAACAGCTACGCCATTGGACCTATTGTTGCGAGGCAGAACCATAGTTTTACATTATGTCGGGTAGACATCCTCTCAACAATCGGTGCGACTGCGTTGTTCACTTTTGGCGGAGCCATACTAGGAGGTACCGAAAAAAAACGGTGATCAAGTTAGCTTAATTATTATGTATATATAGAATTGGTTTTGCTAAAATTACTGTCCTCAATTGAAAAAACAAAGCAAAAACGTAATACCTGTGTAATACCTCTGTATACTGCAGGATTGTGTACAATAGGACAACTCGGAGGACATCCAATGCTCCAGGGGTGGAGGTCAGGGTGCCGGGCTTCGGACAGACGTACCCCATCGAGTTTCTTGATTCCAACAGACTGGCTGGTGAGAGAACATCTGGTTTATTAAAAACGCTGCTTCTTCATAAATCAATAGTTTTAAATACACTTTGTTACTACATTGTCTAGTGTATTTTGGTTCTCCATTGATAAAACTCCATCGCTGTTGCCGTTTTATATTAGTGATGGGAATTACGGCTCCGTTCCTTCGTTCATCGTTATTTTTTATCTTTTTGGAGGGTAACAGCGTAAACATATATAGCCATTTGAAATACATAAGCAATAAGTGCCCCTAGCCCAAATAGCTTAAAGCCAAATAGCTATTTTCTCTGTATGTATTGTACATTTTACAACAACAACAAACTTGTCTTTAGTCCTATAAACCTAAAAAAAATAAATTTGCAGAGTTGTTCCTATTCAGAAATAAAAATGAAAACACAGAAGTTATTTTGTAATAAAAAAATACAACACAAAAAGTCACACTTGTTCACCTGATACAGTTTTTCTCGATTGCTTGAACACAAAAATACTATTCACCTGTTTCCACATGTTTCAGTATTCAAAACCTTACACTAAAGTGCCCATATAATTTACTCAAGTCATCACAACCTAAACCCAAAGACTACACCTTTTTCCATGTGTAAACACTGAGCCTCAAAAATGTTAACACACCAATAAGAATTGCAGATTCAATACAGTAAATAGGGCCTACAGTCCATGTGCTGCGATGAGATGATGAGAATGCTGATGATTAATGTTGAGTATACATGTACATTTGCTGTATTTGGAAATCCAGTAAAGCTTTTATGAATCAGGTACTTTACTGTGCATGGACTCTTCTTTACATATTTTGTCACTGTAAAGTCCAGTAGTATTCCCCTAAGAGTTACAATAAGAAGGATTTACTGTATTACAGTACTGTTTTGAATTTCTGTAGACATTGTGTTCCTGAAAGAGTTATTTGGATAGTCAGTGATGTGATTTTACAAAGTCACAAATTATTTCTCTTAAAACCTTTTCGAACATTTTGGTTGCAGTGTTTTGAACTAATCCCTCCATAGCGTAACAAATAGTCATGTAGTCTGTGTTTTTGACAGCTTGTGTGTGTTGTCTGAGGGCTTTTCACATGGACAAAATTGCAAGGAGTATTTTCTTGTAAACAAATCTAAATTGTGTGACTTCTACTAAAACAGTAGTTTACTACACAACACCTGGCAAAAAAAGTAATTTACTGCTTGAATCATATGCAAGTATGAATGAATTTGAACTGCCAGCAAGCTAATGCAAAATGTAGTTACAACTACTATTAGGCCTATGTAGCTTATTCCCCAACACTGAACATAATATCTCATTTAAATTGAAAGTTATGTAAATAATTTACCTTGTTCCAGAATGATCTGCACTAGTCTGTCAAGGTGACTTAAGGTGCCCTCGTGCCTGCTCAAAATAGAAGGAAAGAGAAACATTCATGCACAACTGATGACACAGTAGCCTGCAAACTGGACACATTTTCGCACGACAGCTCCAGTATACTTCAAGCGAAAGCGAACTTTTCCTGTTCGCTTGCTGGTTCTCTTTCACTTGTTCGCCGAGGCTGTGATGGTACACTTGTTCGCTACTGATTTGAGTTTGAAGTAGCTTACAGCCCATTACAGCAGGGGGAACCAAACGTTACGGATCGCGACAAAACATTTCGAGTGGTTCCGAGTTTTAAAAGTGCTCAAACTTCTGAACTTCTTCAGTTAAGCCGCTGTCAAAATTATTCATAGTTCAAGATAAAATTCCAAACTTTTCTAAATAAGTGCTGCTGAGACCAAAACAAACAGTAAATGCTGTACCCAGAAACCAAACACAGCCATCCAAATGTCAGAGCATGGTACATTTTACCTTTGAGTTGGCTTCCTTTGTAAAACACTTCCAGACATACAACGGCATTTTTGTAAAAAAAAAAAAAAAAAACTGTAAATAGGCCTAATCAAAAAATTGGAAGATCAAAAGTAGGTTACAATATCGAGAGGTGTCCTGCCCATTCACATGTCCATTTATTATTTTACAACTATTACTTATACAATTATTTGAAATCAAATCCGTAGTATTATGTAGGCCTATATTTGCCAGGGCTCGAAATTAGTGGTAGCGATGGTAGAATAATCTTGCTAGCCCACAACTTTTTTTCACAGCAAAATACAGTTAAGTGCCCGTGTTTTTTTTCTCGACTTTCCAGCGCCTCTTCACGCAACTAGCATGCTCTCTTTTCAAAGCGACGGGACTCGCGTCTTTTTAAAATAGAAACTTTTGCCAAACCACCATCAATGTCACTTTTTTCAGCTGGACAATCAAATTGATTAAAGGCGAGAACAAAAAAAATAAGTGCACAAACAAAAACTCTACTAAAGAAAAAAATATTTAGCGATCTCAGATTTCTTGGTTGCATAACAACAAAAAATGCATTGGTGAAGTGCGCTTCAAAACTGGTAGCAAACTTCTGCCATCACTAAAAAACGTTGAAAAGAAACTGTGGGTTTCTTGGGTGTATGACGCCTCTGACAATATCATTAAAACCTTTTTTTATGCATGGTACATATGGAATGAGATTTGTGACAAAAGTCTACAAAAGTAAAAGCAAAATCCACAACCAAAAATAAGATATCCAAAATCATAACTAAAATCCAAAAGCAAAAAAAGAAAATCATCATCATCATCATCATCATCGTCGTCCGCTTGGTCCGGGGTCGGGTCGCGGAGGTAGCAGTTCAAGCAGGGCATCCCAAACTTCCCTTTCCCGGGCCACATTAACCAGCTCTGACTGGGGGATTCCAAGGCGTTCCCAGGCCAGTGTGGAGATATAATCCCTCCACCTGGTCCTAGGTCTGCCCCGCGGCCTCCGCCCAGCTAGACGTGCCTGGAACACCTCCCTAGGGAGGCGGCCAGGTGGCATCCTTACTAGATGCCCGAACCACCTCAACTGGCTCCTTTCTACGCAAAGAAGCAGCGGCTCTACTCCGAGTCCCTCACGAATGGCTGAACTTCTCACCCTATCCCTAAGGGAGATGCCAGCTACCCTCCGGAGGAAACTCATTTCCGCCGCTTGTATCCGCGATCTCGTTCTTTCGGTCATGACCCACCCTTCATGACCATAGGTGAGAGTAGGAACGAAGATAGACCGGTAGATTGAGAGCTTTGCCTTCTGGCTCAGCTCTCTCTTCGTCACAACGGTGCGATAGAGCGACTGCAACACCGCACCCGCTGCTCCAATTCTCCGGCCCATCTCTCGTTCCATTTTACCCTCACTCGAGAACAAGACCCCAAGATACTTGAACTCCTTCACTTGGGGTAAAGACTCATTCCCTACCTGGACTAGACAATCCATCGGTTTCCTGCTGAGAACCATGGCCTCAGATTTGGAGGTGCTGATCCTCATCCCAGCCGCTTCACACTCGGCTGCGAACCGATCCAATGAGTGCTGCAGGTCGCAGACTGATGATGCCATCAGGACCACATCATCTGCAAAAAGCAGTGATGCAATCCTCTGCCCACCAACCCGCAGCCCCTCCCCGCGGCTACGCCGTGAGATCCTGTCCATGAATACCACAAACAGGATAGGTGACAAAGCGCAGCCTTGGAGGAGGCCAACCCTCACCGGAAACGAGTCCGACTTACTGCCGCAGACCCGGACACAGCTCTCGCTTTGGGAGTACAGAGATTGGATGGCTCTGAGTAGAGACCCCCTCACCCCATACTCTCGCAGCACCTCCCACAGTATCTCCCGGGGAACCCGATCGTACGCCTTCTCCAAATCCACAAAACACGTGTAGACCGGATTGGCATACTCCCAGGCCCCCTCAAAGATCCTCGCGAGGGTAAAAAGCTGGTCCGTTGTTCCACGACCAGGCCGGAAACCGCATTGTTCCTCCTCAATCCGAGGTTCGACTATCGGTCGAACCCTCCTTTCCAGCACCCTGGAGTATACTTTCCCGGGGAGGCTGAGTAATGTGATGCCTCTGTAGTTGGCACACACTCTCCGGTCCCCCTTTTTGAACAGGGGAACCACCACCCCGGTCTGCCACTCCTTAGGTACTGTCCCCGACTTCCACGCAATGTTGATAAGACGTGTCATCCATGACAGTCCCTCAACACCCAAAGCCTTCAGCATTTCTGGGCGGATCTCATCAACCCCTGGGGCTTTGCCACTGTGGATTTGTTTGACTACCTCAGTGACCTCCGCCAGGGAGATTGACGCTGATCCCCCATCATCCTCCAGCCCTGTCTCTACCATGTAGGGTGGGTTTGTCGGGTTCAGGAGTTCCTCAAAGTGCTCCTTCCACCTCCCAATCACCTTGTCAGTTGAGGTCAACAACGTCCCATCCTTACTGTATACAGCTTGAATGGTTCCCTGCTTTCCCCTCCTGAGGTGTCGGATGGTCTTCCAGAACCGCTTTGGCGCCAGCCGAAAGTCCTTCTCCATGGTTTCTCCGAACTCCTCCCACACCCGCTGCTTTGCTTCTGCCACGGCCGAGGCTGCAGTCCTTCGGGCCTGTCGGTACCTTGCAACTGCCTCCGGAGTCGCCCGGGACAGCATGTCCCGGAAGGCCTCCTTCTTCAATCGGACGGCTCCCCTGACCACCGGTGTCCACCAGGATGTTCGAGGGTTACCGCCCCTTGAGGCACCTAAGACTTTGAGACCACAACTCTCAGACACAGCTTTAGCAATGGAGGCTTTGAACATCGCCCACTCCGGTTCAATGCCCCCAGCCTCCACAGGGATGCCAGAGAAGCCCCGCCGGAGGTGTGAGTTGAAGGCCTCCCGGACCGGGGACTCCTCCAGACGTTCCCAGTTCACCCGCACTACACGCTTGGGCTTACCAGGTCTGTCCAGAGGCTTCCCTCGCCACCTGACCCAACTCACCACCAGATGGTGATCAGTTGACAGCTCTGCCCCCTCTTCACCCGAGTGTCCAAAACATATGGCCTCAGGTCCGATGATACGATAACAAAATCGATCATCGACCTTCTGCCTAGGGTGCTCTGGTACCAGGTACACTTATGAGCATCCTTATGTTCGAACATGGTGTTCGTTATGGCCATTCCATGACTAGCACAGAAGTCCAATAACAAGCCACCACTCGGGTTCAGATCGGGGAGGCCGTTCCTCCCAATCACGCCTCTCCAGGTGTCTCCATCATTGCCCACATGTGCGTTGAAGTCCCCCAGCAAGACTACAGAGTCCCCCTCAGGAGCCCCATACAAGGCTCCATCCAGGGTCTCCAAAAGGGCCGAATACTCCGAACTGCTGTTCGGTGCATAGGCACAGACAACAGTCAGAGTTTTCCCCCCCATGACCCGCAGGCGTAGGGAGGCGACCCTCTCGTCCACTGGGGTAAATTCCAACATAGAGGCACTTAGCCGGGGACTCGTGAGTATCCCCACACCAGCCTTGCGCCTCTCACCCTGGGGAGCTCCGGAGAAGAATAGAGTCCAACCCCTATCCAGAAGTGAGGTTCCAGAGCCGAGGCTGTGCGTAGAGGTAAGCCCCACCAGATCCAGCTGGTAGCGCTCCACCTCCCGCACAAGCTCCGGCTCCTTCCCTCCCAGAGAGGTGACGTTCCACGTCCCCAAAGCCAGCCTCTGCCACCCGGGTCCGATCCGTCGAAAACCTCTGCCTTCACTGCCACCTTTCTGGCAGCGCACCCGACCCCCTTGGTTTTTCCCGCGGGTGGTGAGCCCACGGGACGGAGAAGGCGAGACGTTGGTGTTGTCCACGTTGCTTTTTCGGGCTATGCCCGGCCGGGCTCCGTGGCAAGCCCGGCCACCAGGCGCTCGCTGACGGGTCCTCCTCCTGGGCCTGGCTCCAGAAGGGGACCCCGGGCTTCCTCCGGGCCGGGTATCATCCTCTCTTTTAGTTTTTTCCATGAGGGTTTTTGAACCATTCTTAGTCCGGCCCCTCGCCCGAGACCAATTTGCCATGGGAGACCCTACCAGGAACACAAGGTTCCAGACAACACAGCCCCCAGGTTCATAGGGACACACAAACCTCTCCACCACGATAAGGTGATGGTTCCCGGAGAGGAAAAAAAAAAAAAGAAAATCCAAAAGAAAAATATAAGAAAACTATAAGAAAAACTAATATCTAAAATAAAAAAAATGTGTAAACAAAAAGTTAAACTAAATATTTTTAAGTTAAATCTTACAAATCTATATTTGTTTCTTATGGTTTTCATTTTAGTCATTTTAATCTGCTGTTTTCTTATGTGTGGTTTGTTTTTTGGTTGTGGATCAATGGATTTGCTTTTGGATAATTTTTTCTTTTTGGCACAAAAATCACGTGAGGGCGGGGTTTAGGAGATGATTTCCCATTGTAGTTGGAGTGACAGCTACTTTTTCCGCTCCAAAACACTCATTCTTAAACGCATCATGTGCTTGAAGTCTTTGGACAGCAAGCTGCAAATGAAGGGTGCCGAGCGGTGCCGGCCTGTGACTCTAGCGGCGGTAAGGTCTATTAGCATCAGTGACAGTAGCCATAGACCAAAGCCCTCTGGTGCCCAGGGTCGAAAAAGAAGAGGAGGAACAACGGGAAAAAGACAGGTATGGAATGATGTGATGATGAATGAATATCTATTGCAGTAGTTATCATTGGAACTTGCCTATTTGCCTACTTTGAACAATAGCTAGCCTAATTCGTTAATTTAAAAGGTAGCTAGAGTTAACGTCAGTTACTCACACCTTAAATTAATTTGGAAAAGTTGGAAAGACTATTAACTATTTGGGGAATAACCTACAACAAAATATTGAAAAATACGCTTACGTGTGCTTCACAAATTGTCCACTGTCTGCTTAAAAAAATGGACATACATTTGTGTTGACATCTTAGTGTGTTAGCCAACGTTATTCCTACTTTAATATTGGTAGCTGGGTGTGACCATCAGAAGCTTTATATTAATAATATAATGTAACACCTTAAGTTCACATACTCCTTTTCTCTCTTCAAATGCACTTTTTAAATGTTTTCCTCCCACCCCTGCATATCCTGGTCCACCTGCAGACACCTGCACCTCAGCACAGCCCAGCAGTGAAGCAGCATAAGGTTCTCCTGTTCCCCACACCTCAGCACAGCCCAGTCATGCAAAACATGACAAACATGGTATTTTTGACCTTCCTGCCTGAGAGGAGGCTGAGAGAAAGCCACTCTTTCTCTCACAGTGGCTGTTGCTGAAAGGAGCTTCTCCAAGTTCAAACTAATTAAAATCTACCTAAGATCTATTATGGAGCAGGAATGTTCAGTGGACTTTCCATCATTAGTACAAATCATGTCGTCTAACACAAACTGTCTTATTATGATCATGTCACAGATGATGTTGCTGCAGGAAAGAAAAGGTTAGTGAGGCTGTAGATGAATGCTAGATCATGCATATTGCACCGAGGTTTCTGTAATATAGTTTTTGTGTGCAATACTCTTATTTGTATTAGATTTATACATCTGTTTATGTCTGCATTGGTTTCTTTAATACCATTTTTTGTGCGTTGTTTATTTATAATTTGTTTTACACCACTTGTTTTTATTAGTGTTTTTTGTTTGTTTTTGAAATAAAGGAATTCAAAGGTATAATGCTATACGGGTACTGTGTGAGGGTATGAACACAATGATTGGTGGTGGACTCCCCCAGGATGGCACATCAATACGTGCCATCGCCAGAAGGTTTGCTGTGTCTCCCAGCACAGTCTCAAGATCATGGAGGAGATTCCAGGAGACAGGCAGTTACTCTAGGAGAGCTGGACAGGGCCGTAGAAGGTCCTTAACCCATCAGCAGGACCGGTATCTGTTCCTTTGTGCAAGGAGGATCAGGATGAGCACTGCCAGAGCCCTACAAAATGACCTCCAGCAGGCCACTGGTGTGAATGTCTCTGACCAAACAATCAGAAACAGACTTCATGAGGGTGGCCTGAAGGCCTGACGTCCTCTAGTGGGCCCTGTGCTCACTGCCCGGCACCGTGGAGCTCGATTGGCATTTGCCATAGAACACCAGAATTGCCAGGTCCGCCACTGGCGCCCTGTGCTTTTCACAGATAAGAGCAGGTTCACCCTGAGCACATGTGACAGACGTGAAAGGGTCTGGAGAAGTCGTGGAGAATGTTATGCTGCCTGTAACATCGTTCCGCATGACCGGTTTGGTGGTGGGTCAGTGATGGTCTGGGGAGGCATATCCATGGAGGGACGCACAGACCTCTACAGGCTAGACAACGGCACCCTGACTGCCATTAGGTATCGGGATGAAATCCTTTGACCCATTGTCAGACCCTACCCTGGTGCAGTGGGTCCTGGGTTCCTCCTGGGACATTATGTTTTGGTCCATCCGACGCCGCCAGGTTGCACCTCAAACTGTCCAGGAGCTCAGTGATGCCCTGGTCCAGATCTGAGAGAAGATACCCCAGGATACCATCCGTCGTCTCATTAGGAGCATGCCCCGAGGTTGTCAGGCATGCATACAAGCACGTGGGGGCAATACACAGTGCTGAGTAATGGACTAGCCTGCCGCATAATTTTTTCACTTTGATTTTCGGGGTGTCTTTGAATTCAGCCCTCTGTAGGTTGATCATTTTAATTTCCATCAAACGATGTGGCATCCTTTCGTTCCTAACACATTACCCAGTCCATATCAGTATAGATATCCAGCATGATTTTTTTTCCCATTGAGATCTGATGTGTTTTCAAAGTGTTCCTTTAATTTTTTTGAGCAGTGTACTATACGAAGACATCGTGAATTATTTTGTATTTTCTCTCGGTGTGGACGGGTCAGAAATGAGAAACCTCAAATCCACTGAGGCGTTTCAATACTTCCATATCGGCAAAGCTGGGCCGGTGCTAATTCACTGTCTTGAAGATGTTAACTTAGTGTTTCTCACGCCCAGTCAGAGTAAAACTAACCATCTTTCTGCCTGGGTTCTGGTTTCATCCGTCGGCACTGTGGAAACTGCAGGGTGTTCGTGTGTTGCAGGGCAGGGGAAGTCATGTAGTCATGCAGCTGCGATACTATGGAAGGTAGTGTAATTAGCTAGCTAGTGAACTACATGCCTTCTTGCTTATCATAATAATGTAGCCTAGTTAATTGTTTTGTTCTATTTCTCGTGTAATATTGATACATGTATTTATTTGTGTCTTCATCTCATACTATGTTTTGCAACTGTTGCACAACTTATCATGTACAATCTCGTATGATAGACTCTCCTCGTCATAAAAACAAAAAAAATCCAATTTGTTAGTATTTTCTTTGATACTTACAATGAACATTGCAAAGAAGCACGGAGTCATAAATGCCTGATGGTTTCATAGGTTTATATTAGTGTCCATTGTCTAAAGTTGGATTTCAAATGTCAAAATCAACAATTATTCAGGGGAAACAACAAGCACTCAGGTGTCTGAACAATAAAATGATCAATTGGGTAGGAAACAATATCTACATAGTAATGTTATATAAAGTGTACATTTCACATTCGATAGGAAACAACACGTCTACATATATCAGGTGCAATTATTGATGGTGTATAAAGTGTAAATTTTTCATTTGATAGGAAACAATATCTACATTTCTAAAGTGTACAACATTTTTTTCCGCTTGTGCCAGTTATTGTGGCATCCCCTAACTGAACACACAATCCCAGTCTTTCGCGAGTCCATTATGAATTTATGATAACCGATGAGCTGTCAAGAACTTCGAGTATTTTCTTGGGGGCAAAGCTTAGGGCAAACGACCGGAACTTCCTTACAAAATAACTGAAATAGAACGTTGCCCACACTTTAGTTCTAAAATAAGGTTAATAACGGTGCCAGAATTATGGATTACGGGAAGTGTCAAATGTCAGCATTTTCACCAAATAATACGATGGGTTTTGGTAGGCTACAGGGCAATTAGAAGTTATTTAAGTTACAAAGCTATTTTATATTCGACCACACAATTAATATAAGAAAAAGAGGCAGAGCCTGGTCAAAATTGTGAACAATTCGGCAGGATCGGCACTGGCGCTCTAATATACCATTTGCTGCTTTGCTGTTGACTTCAAGCGCATAATAATGATGCGTTTAAGAATGGGTGTGTTTGCGCCGAAAAATTAGCTGTCTCTCCAACTATGATGGGCCAATAGAAATCATTTCCTAAACCCCGCCCTCATGTGATTTTTGTGCCAAAAAGAAAAAAAATCCAAAAGCAAAACCACTGATCCGCAACCCCAAAAAAAATAAACGCACATAAGAAAACAGTGGATTAAACTGACTTAATAGAAAACCATAAGAAACAAATATAGATTTGTAAGATTTAACTTTAAGATATTTATTTAATTTTTTTTTATTATAATTTTTTTTTATTATAGACTTTAGTTTTGCTTATAGTTTTCTTATATTTTTGCTTTAGGATTTTCTTTTTTTGCTTTTGGATTTTAGTTATGCTTTGGTTATCTTCTTTTTTGTTTGTGGATTTTGCTTTTACTTTTTAGACTTTTGGCACAAATCTCATTCCATTGGTACCCAAAAGAGAGAAATGCATCGATGCTTTAAAAACTGATATCGTCCCAGCCCTAATCTTGCCATGGAGGCAACTTACGTTGAATGAAATTAATGCGCTGGTCGATAAGGTTGGTGAAATGTTGCATGAGCATTGAGCAACAATGGAAAAATATCTGGATGCATTTGAAGAGCTATTTAAATAATTTTCTGAACTACATGGGAATGTTCAATAAATGTTGTTGAATGACAATAAGAAGCAGGCTTATGAGTTGGAATGGTATCAGCCCACAGTTAAACGTTTCAATGTGTTTATTGCTATTAGAGAAATAATTTTTTTTTAAACGAATGAAAGATATGCCGCTATTTGAAAGCACATCTTGAGCATGAACAAACACCGTGGATAAATGGGATTTTCGGTATATGGCCCAAGCATAGTGTCCGTAATTTCCTCACAATGTCTAAGGCAGTCAATTATTGTAAACAGACAAAATTAACATAGAGATGAGTTACTCCAATATATTTACATCACGTTGTTTTAATGTTTTGGAACGGAACATATTTAAATTGATTAGAATCAACATAAAACTCTCTGCGAATGGAATGCATTGGAATAATTACACTTGCTGCTTGAAACACATGCCTAGTCAAGTTAACTTAAAGAGTTTGTTCACTCAATGCAATGTTGATAAGTTGGTTGACCCTTAAACAACGCCTTAGCAATTGAAGCAAGGCATTGTGGGATATTAGTTATTATCTACCTGTTTAATGCAAGCATAGAGATAGTTCTATCTCTATGAATGCAACTGTGGCCTATTAGAAAAACAATGGTAAGTATTACTAATGTGTGAGGTTTGGGTTTATAGATATAATAATTTGGAAAGGTTTACTAATGTTTTTTTAGCACCCTGGACCGTGCACCATGTTTTGCTGAAATATACCGTTGAGACGATCACTCCCATTATTAACAAACTTTACCTAACTCAAAACACAACCCAGGTGAAGATAAGAGTTAATATCAGATACTTTGAACTACTAGATGTTACATTCTTGTGCAAGCACAGTACATACTTTGACTACATGTTGGATCAAAATATGTAAACCTAAATTAGTATCACATTAGGTTGATGAGATACAGGCATTGCGTAAACAACAGTGATTGAAGAGTATCTCTTTATAAACTATCTTCAGAACCTCAGCTATATGAGAAGTTTGGATATAGCCCTATAATTATTTATCACAGATAGGTCCAGACAAGGAATTTTGAGTACATGCTGTACAACTGCAAGTTTATGTTACAAGAGCATTACACCAGAGCATTCAACTATGGACAAAGCCTTTGATTATGTAAACAATATTCTGTAAAATGGTAGTCAGAACTTCTTTCAGATGTCAAGGTAAGATTGTGTCGGATTGCAAAAGAGAAAGAGAAAGAAATCTGGAATGGTTATGAGTGAACATAGATGTTAAAGTAATGTCTCGTGTTCACCAGGTTACTTCCACACCATGGTACAACACCTGGTCAACATGGGCTATGTCCGCAATGAGACAGTGAGAGGAGCCCCTTATGACTGGAGAGTAGCTCCTAGTAAGTAGAACAAACTAATCAGAAGACCACATACAATTGACATACACCAACCCGTAATCACTTACACACATACACACTTTTCATATCTTTCTCCCCAGATGAGCATGCTGAATATTTTTTACGTCTGCATGGCCTGGCGGAAGAGATGTTTGTACAGTACCAGCAGCCTGTGTACTTGATGTGCCACAGCATGGGGTGCCACTTTGTCCTCTACTTCCTCAACAATCAGCCTCAGGCCTGGAAGGACAAGTACATTAAGGGCTTCATCTCTCTTGGAGCCCCTTGGGGAGGTGCTGTTAAAACCCTCAGGGTCATGGCTTCAGGTATCCATTGACTAAACAGATTTAAAGCGACCATATTGTAAGATTTGGAATATTTCTTTGTCTAGCATTGTTTTATCGCTCAGAGGGATTGTACCAACAACATGAAAAAGTTAAATCTGTGCCTAGTGTTTTTCTCTAATTCACCTCTGACAACAAATCTACCATATTTTACAATCTGATTCTGTCACAGCAGTTTGTGACGTAGAAAATGGGAGTCAATTTAATTGACCAATCACGGACTCAGGCTAGTATAAGTGAGGTCTAACTACTCCGGCCGCAACCATGACAACAGCGGAATGTTACCATCCCTATATTATAATGATGACAAATGTAACTTTTGGTCAGTTTTTACATTAACTTTGCTTGTCTATTTATGTTGGCAGGGGAGAATGACGGCATTCCAATTGTCTCTAATATCAAGATCAGAGAGGAGCAACGCATGACCACAACTAATCCCTGGATGATCCCATTTGACGACACATGGCCTTCTGACCATGTTTTTATTTCCACGCCAACCATGAACTACACCACCCAGGACTACCAGCGTTTCTTCAAAGACATTAACTTTGAGGATGGTTGGCATATGTGGGAGAACACAAGGAACCTGACAGCAAGTCTACCACCACCTAATGTTGAGATGTGGTGTTTGTATGGTGTGGGACTGCCCACTCCTGTCACATACATTTATGACGAACAATTCCCTGAAGCCGACCCAGTGAACATTGTTTACGCTGATGGGGATGACACAGTGGACAGCCGCAGCATGAGTTTATGTAAGCGCTGGGTAGGGAAACAGGACAAACCGGTCCATGTGACCGAGTTCAACAGAATGCCTCACTTGGATATGCTATTCGATCAAAAGGTGCTCAACCTCATTCAGCACATTCTAGAGGGAAAGTCAAGCGCATCTCAGGAAGAAGAAATTTCCATCACATCACAAGATAAAAAAGAGCTCCCCATTAATCCCCAAGGTAAAAAAGACTAGCTAACCCTTGACCCTCGGCCGCTTTGCAAACGTTAAGATAACCTTGACCTTAACCATCACAACATAACCATCTCGGCTCTCTGACCCTTATCTTGAAGCCTGGACTCTACAGGTCATTTGAGTAATTTTGCACAATTAATATTTTTTGTGGATTCAGTATTATTGGAAATGGTGAAAATTGGTTTCCCAATAGTTTTTACAGCTTTGAAGAATGTTTTTCTCAAAATGTTTGTTTTTAGTAGCCTGCAAGTAATGCAAAGTAACTCCAAAAATGTAGCTTACTGCATTCAGTCTCAACTTGGCATGAAAACAAAGTAGGGTCTCATAAATGCCCTTTTTAATTCCCTAAATAACAGGCCCTGAAGTATTATATAATGCAGGTCAGCTATTGTGGTTCAAATGTATCTCTTCCCTAAATATCAATAAAAAAATACTCAGTTCAACTGAGCCCAATCAATTTGTTTACTCATGTATTCTCCTCAACCCCCCCAGGTGCATTATGTCCTATCATTTAGCTGTATGTATTTCAGCCCCCAGGTGCATTGTGTCCTATAATTTAGCTGTATATATTTCAGCCCCCAGGGGCGTTATGTCCTATCATTTAGCTGTCTGTATTTAACCCCCCAGGGGCATTGTGTCCTATCATTTAGCTGTATGTATTTAACCACCCAGGGGCATTGTCCTATCATTTAGCTGTATTTAAGTCAATATTTACAGCAACTCTGCAGAGGGTACGTTTATTCCCGCAAAGTTTAGTTCATAAATGACTCCTGCCAGTTTTTCATTGTTTAGTTGGAATGCAACATTTGTCAGTTTTTTCTTTTGTTGAATGGTTCCAGCTAGTTAAAAGTGACATCAGCTAGTTAAAAGTGACATAGGAACACAACGAAAGTGGCCAAAAACTGAATTAATTGCACTATGTTTATTCAGCAAACACTTAGTCTCAATACAATAAACTCAAAAAAATGCCCTCTGTGGAAACACGGTTCTGTTTGTACCTAATTTCGATCTCCCCGGGGCGTGCCTTCACCCTCTTCTCCGACCACGCACCCCTCCAGTGGCTTCACCGAATGAAGGAGACCGACGCTAGGATCACTCGGTACTTGGCTTAGCAGCCCTTCAACTTCAAGGTGGTCCACAGGCCGGGGGTGCAGATGGTGGTGGCCGACTTCCTCTCTCGCTCCAGTGGGGGTGGGGAGTAGGCCGCTGGTCGGTGATGTCCCCGGCCTGCGGTTAGAGGGGGGGACACTGTGAGGGTTGTGACGGCATCTGTCCAGTAGAGGGCGCTGCAGGATCGTGGCGTTGAGGCATTCCTCTGACAGGATCCCAAATTAACCCAGGTGAGTTCAATCTGGTGATTAGTGAGAGGAATGCTATTTAAGGGTGTCGGCTTTGTATTAGAATACAACATACCGAGAGTTGGGTTGCAGCAAAGCATGTTGTGAGACCTGAAAGCAAACAGCAGCAACTACAGCAACAACCACAACAACTCCAGCAACACAGCTCTGGGCTGTGTGTGTGTATGCGCGTGCACGTTGGAAATTTAAAAAAAGGGTGTTTCCCAAAGACAAACCACGGTGTCTGTGCCTAGAACCTCACAATAGGGCTATAGTAATTAGAATCAACAAAGCCCACGAAATAAGATATGTAAAGCTGTTAAACATACAGAAGAGAAACCCTTATTGAAAATTTAACAACAACCAACAATTTCCTTTTCATCAATCATTAAAATTAAACTTCACACAAACAGCAATTAACATGTTTTCTGTTTTCTTTCGGTTAGCTCATGATCTGTGAAGCTAATGACTATAGGTGAGGGTCGGAACATAGACCGACTGGTAAATCGCAAGCTTTGCCTTTCGGCTCAGCTCCTTCTTCCCCACGACGGTCCGGTACACCGCCCGCATTACTGTTGACGCTGCACCAATCCGCCTGTCAATCTCACGCTCCATTTTACCCTCACTCGTGAACAAGACCCCAAGATACTTGAACTCCCTCACTTTGGCAGCAACTCACTCCTAACCCGGAGAGAGCAGAGCACCATGGCCTCAGACTTGGAGGTACTGACTCTCAACCCGACCGCTTCATACTCGGTTGCAAATCTCTCCAGTGCGTGCTGAAGGTCACGATCTGAAGAAGCCAACAGAACCACATCATCTGCAAAGAGCAGAAAAGCAATTCTGAGGTACCCAAAACTGGACACCCTTCTCCCCCCGGCTTCGCCTTGAGATTCTATCCATGAAAATCATGAACAGAATCGGTGACAAGGGGCAGTCCTGGCGGAGTCCAACACCCACTGAAAACACGTTTGACTTTGTGCCGAGAATACGGACACAGCTCTCACTCCGGTTATATAAGGACCAGATGGCAACGGCCCTGGTACCCCATACTCCCGCCATACCCCCCACAGGACTTCCTGGGGAACACGGTCGTAGGCCTTCTCCAAGTCCACAAAATACATGTAGACTGGATAGGCAAACTCCCATGACCCCCCACAGCCCTGCGAGGGTAAAGAGTTGGTCCACTGTTCCACGGTCAGGACGGAATCCGCATTGCTCCTCCTGGATCCGAGGTTCGACAATCGTTCGAAGCCTCCTTTTCAGCACCCTGGCATAAGCTTTCCTAGGTAGGCTGAGAACTGTGATACCCCGATAATTGGAGCACATCCTCCGGTCCCCCTTTTATAAAAATGGGAACCACCATCCCGGTCTGTCATTCTAAAGGTACTGTCCCTGACCTCCACGCAAACACTGAAGAGGCGTGTCAACCAAGACAACCCAACAATGTCCAGAGCCTTCAACATCTCGGGGCGAATCTCCTCCACACCCGGCACCTTGCCACTGTTGTTGGAAATCCCAGCAGCATTGATGGAAACAGTTTTCATAGCCCAATACATGTGGCTACGATGCATACTGAGGAGCTTCTTAACTACCTCAGTGACCTCTGCCAGGGATGGAGTCTTCGAACTCCGCCCCGTCCGCAGAGGACGTGTTGGTGGGGTTAAGGAGTTCCTCAAAGTGCTCCCTCCACCGCCTGATGATATTCCCAGTTTGGGTCAGCAGTTCTCCTCCACAGCTCAACAGAGCCTGGGCCAATCCCTGCTTTCCCTTTCTGAGCCGTCTAACGGTTTGCCAGAACTTCCTTGAGGCCAACCGAAAGCCATTCTCCGTAGCCTCCCCAAACTTCTCCCACACCCAGGTTTTTGCTTCTTTGACTACCGAAGCTGCAGCCCTTCGGGCCGCCCGGTACCCATCTGCTGCTTCAGGAGACCCCTGGGCCAACCAAGCCCGAAAGGCCTCCTTCTTCAGTCTGACAGCTTCCTTCACGGCTGGTGTCCACCAGCGGGTTCTTTGGTTGCCGCACGACAGTCACCGACGACCTTCTGACCACAACTCCTAGCAGCCGCTTCCACAATGGAGGTTTTGAACATGGTCCACTCTGAATCAATGTTCCCAACCTCCCCGGGATGCACAAGAAGTTTTTCCGGAGGTGGGAGTTGAAGACCTCCCAGACAGGGTCCTCAACCAGACGTTCCCAATTCACCATCACTACACGTTTGGGTTTACCGGGTCTGTCCGGCAGCCTCCCCCGCCATCTGATCCAATTCACCACCAGGTGGTGATCAGTTGACAGCTCAGCTCCTCTCTTTACCCGAGTGTCCAAGACATACGGCCGCAGGTCTGATGATTCGACCACAAAGTCGATCATCGATCTGCGGCCTAGGGTGCTCTGGTACCAGGTACACTTATGAGCCTCCCTATGCTTGAACATGGTGTTCGTTATGGACAATCCATGCTTAGCACAGAAGTCCAACAACAAAGCACCACTCTAGTTCAGATCGGGCAGGCCATTCCTCCCAATCACCCCTCTCCAGGTTTCTCCATCGTCACCCACATGGGCGTTAAAGTCCCCCAGCAGAACTATAGAATCACTAGATGGTACACTTTCCAGGACCCCACCCAGCAACTCCAAGGCCGGATACTCTGAACTGCCGTTTGGTGCATAAGCACAAACAACAGTCAGAGCCTTCCCCCCGGCGACTCTCTTGTTCCCCGGGGAAAACTCCAATACAGCGGCGCCTAGCGGGGACTCGTAAGAATCCCCACGCCTGCCCGGCGCCTCTCATCCTGGGTGACTCCAGAAAAGAAGAGTCCAGCCCCTCTCCAGGACTTCCAGAACCAGACCCATGCATCGAGGTGAGCCCAACTATGTCTGGTTGGTACCGCTCCACCTCCCGCACTAGCTCCGGTTTCTTTCCCACCAGAGAGGTTACATTCCATGTCCCTAGGACCAGTCTACGATGCCAGGGGTCAGCACGCCTAGGTCCCCGCCTATGCCTGCTACCCGATTGGCATTGCACCCGACCCCAATGTCTGTCCCTGCAGGTGGTGGGCCCACAGGGCGGCAGCTCCACGTTGTTTCTTCGGGCTGTGCCCGACCGGGCCCCATGGGTCAAGGCCCGGCCACCAGACGCTCGCCGACGAGCATCCCCTCCGGGTCTGGCTCCAGGGGGTAGCCCCGGTTTCCCTCTTCCGGGCGAGGTGCCACAGTACCGTTGGTTCCGCTTCATTGGGGTGTTTTTGAATCGCGCTTAGTCTGGACCCTCCCCTGGGACCAATTTTCCATGGGAGACCCTACTAGGGGCTACTGCCCCCGACAATACAGCTCCCAGGGTCACAGGGACACTGAAACCCCTCCACCACGTTAAGGTGGCGATTCTCGGAGGGGATTTTACATTAACATAAAATTCCCAATTGCTCAAAATGACAATACAGTGCAAAACCTAACAGCTGTCATATCTGTGTTCTGCAGGAGAAGAGGGCTCATGTCAGCACCACAGATGCCATGCTTCAAAGAGCAGCAGAGGCTGAGCCGTCAATTGTGAAGAAGGGAAAGCGGTCACTGGGCAGCGCTGTGTCCCCTGCTTTTTCTGCTGTGCAGTTGGAGGATGCTATGGAAGCTGAGCTCAACAGCTACTTAATGACTCCTACCATTAATGGAGAGGAAGATCCCCTGGCCTGGTGGAAAGAACACCATGGCTCGCAAATTTTTGTGCATACCAGCCACGAGTTCTCTATCAGAGTGTTCAGTGCAGGGGGCAATGTAGTCACGTGTCTGCGCTCATGTCTGAAACCAGCTAAGGTTGACATGTTGGTTTTCTTGACAAAAAATCTGTAAAGATCTGTAAAGTGTTGACAAAAACTAGTTATGTCAGGAAAGTAAGTACTTTATTAGGTATTTGTTAGGCGTAATTTTAAGATTACATTTGTTCTGCACTTTATCCTTAAATGTTTGTTATCACAAAATAAATGTTCTATTTGAATGTTTAGATATTTTGTGTAACATTTCCTATTTCTATTATATTATTTCAATGTCAGAGAGTGTTTACTTAAAAGGCCCAATTATTTTCTTATTGGAATCGCTTTGATATTTATTATTGTAACTTTATATTTAGGCCTATTTAATATTATTACTTAAGGCACAGCTTTGGTGAAAGTAATTGTTTTACGTTAATTTTTTGCATTTTTAATAAACATCATCATCATCATCATCGTCATCCGCTTTGTCCGGGGTCGGGTCGTGGAGGTAGCAGTTCAAGCAGGGCATCCCAAACTTCCCTTTCCCGGGCCACATTAACCAGCTCTGACTGGGGGATTCCAAGGCGTTCCCAGGCCAGTGTGGAGATATAATCCCTCCACCTGGTCCTAGGTCTGCCCCGCGGCCTCCGCCCAGCTGGACGTGCCTGGAACACCTCCCTAGGGAGGCGGCCAGGTGGCATCCTTACTAGATGCCCGAACCACCTCAACTGGCTCCTTTCTACGCAAAGAAAGCAGCGGCTCTACTCCGAGTCCCTCACGAATGGCTGAACTTCTCACCCTATCCCTAAGGGAGATGCCAGCCACCCTCCGGAGGAAACTAATTTCCGCCGCTTGTATCCGTGATCTCGTTCTTTCGGTCATGACCCACCCTTCATGACCATAGGTGAGAGTAGGAACGAAGATAGACCGGTAGATTGAGAGCTTTGCCTTCTGGCTCAGCTCTCTCTTCGTCACAACGGTGCGATAGAGCGACTGCAACACCGCACCCGCTGCTCCAATTCTCCGGCCCATCTCTCGTTCCATTTTACCCTCACTCGAGAACAAGACCCCAAGATACTTGAACTCCTTCACTTGGGGTAAAGACTCATTCCCTACCTGGAGTAGACAATCCATCGGTTTCCTGCTGAGAACCATGGCCTCAGATTTGGAGGTGCTGATCCTCATCCCAGCCGCTTCACACTCGGCTGCGAACCGATCCAATGAGTGCTGCAGGTTGCAGACTGATGATGCCATCAGGACCACATCATCTGCAAAAAGCAGTGATGCAATCCTCTGCCCACCAACCCGCAGCCCCTCCCCGCGGCTACGCCGTGAGATCCTGTCCATGAATACCACAAACAGGATAGGTGACAAAGCGCAGCCTTGGAGGAGGCCAACCCTCACCGGAAACGAGTCCGACTTACTGCCGCAGACCCGGACACAGCTCTCGCTTTGGGAGTACAGAGATTGGATGGCTCTGAGTAGAGACCCCCTCACCCCATACTCTTGCAGCACCTCCCACAGTATCTCCCGGGGAACCCGATCATACGCCTTCTCCAAATCCACAAAACACGTGTAGACCGGATTGGCATACTCCCAGGCCCCCTCAAAGATCCTCGCGAGGGTAAAAAGCTGGTCCGTTGTTCCACGACCAGGCCGGAAACCGCATTGTTCCTCCTCAATCCGAGGTTCGACTATCGGTCGAACCCTCCTTTCCAGCACCCTGGAGTATACTTTCCCGGGGAGGCTGAGTAATGTGATGCCTCTGTAGTTGGCACACACTCTCCGGTCCCCCTTTTTGAACAGGGGAACCACCACCCCGGTCTGCCACTCCTTAGGTACTGTCCCCGACCTCCACGCAATGTTGATAAGACGTGTCATCCATGACAGTCCCTCAACACCCAAAGCCTTCAGCATTTCTGGGCGGATCTCATCAACCCCTGGGGCTTTGCCACTGTGGAGTTGTTTGACTACCTCAGTGACCTCCGCCAGGAGATTGATGCTGATCCCCCATCATCCTCCAGCCCTGTCTCTACTGTGTAGGGTGGGTTTGTCGGGTTCAGGAGTTCCTCAAAGTGCTCCTTCCACCTCCCAATCACCTTGTCAGTTGAGGTCAACAACGTCCCATCCTTACTGTATACAGCTTGAATGGTTCCCTGCTTTCCCCTCCTGAGGTGTCGGATGGTCTTCCAGAACCGCTTTGGCGCCAGCCGAAAGTCCTTCTCCATGGTTTCTCCGAACTCCTCCCACACCCGCTGCTTTGCTTCTGCCACAGCCGAGGCTGCAGTCCTTCGGGCCTGTCGGTACCTTGCAACTGCCTCCGGAGTCGCCCGGGACAGCATGTCCCGGAAGGCCTCCTTCTTCAATCGGACGGCTCCCCTGACCACCGGTGTCCACCAGGATGTTCGAGGGTTACCGCCCCTTGAGGCACCTAAGACTTTGAGACCACAACTCTCAGACGCAGCTTTAGCAATGGAGGCTTTGAACATCGCCCACTCCGGTTCAATGCCCCCAGCCTCCACAGGGATGCCAGAGAAGCCCCGCCGGAGGTGTGAGTTGAAGGCCTCCCGGACCGGGGACTCCTCCAGACGTTCCCAGTTCACCCGCACTACACGCTTGGGCTTACCAGGTCTGTCCAGAGGCTTCCCCCGCCACCTGACCCAACTCACCACCAGATGGTGATCAGTTGACAGCTCTGCCCCCCTCTTCACCCGAGTGTCCAAAACATATGGCCTCAGGTCCGATGATACGATAACAAAATCGATCATCGACCTTCTGCCTAGGGTGCTCTGGTACCAGGTACACTTATGAGCATCCTTATGTTCGAACATGGTGTTCGTTATGGCCATTCCATGACTAGCACAGAAGTCCAATAACAAGCCACCACTCGGGTTCAGATCGTGGAGGCCGTTCCTCCCAATCACGCCTCTTCAGGTGTCTCCATCATTGCCCACATGTGCGTTGAAGTCCCCCAGCAAGACTACAGAGTCCCCCTCAGGAGCCCCATACAAGGCTCCATCCAGGGTCTCCAAAAAGGCCGAATACTCCGAACTGCTGTTCGGTGCATAGGCACAGACAACAGTCAGAGTTTTCCCCCCATGACCCGAAGGCGTAGGGAGGCGACCATCTCGTCCACTGGGGTAAACTCCAACATAGAGGCACTTAGCCGGGGACTCATAAGTATCCCCACACCAGCCTTGCGCCTCTCACCCTGGGGAGCTCCGGAGAAAAATAGAGTCCAACCCCTATCCAGAAGTGAGGTTCCAGAGCCGAGGCTGTGCGTAGAGGTAAGCCCCACCAGATCCAGCTGGTAGCGCTCCACCTCCCGCACAAGCTCCGGCTCCTTCCCTCCCAGAGAGGTGACGTTCCACGTCCCCAAAGCCAGCCTCTGCCACCCGGGTCCGATCCGTCGAAAACCTCTGCCTTCACTGCCACCTTTCTGGCAGTGCACCCGACCCCCTTGGTTTTTCCCGCGGGTGGTGAGCCCACGGGACGGAGAAGAAGAGATGTTGTTGTTGTCCACGTTGCTTTTTCGGGCTATGCCCGGCCGGGCTCCGTGGCAAGCCCGGCCACCAGGCGCTCGCTGACGGGTCCTCCTCCTGGGCCTGGCTCCAGAAGGGGACCCCGGGCTTCCTCCGGGCCGGGTATCGTCCTCTTTTATAGGTTTTTCCATGAGGGTTTTTGAACCATTCTTAGTCCGGCCCCTCGCCCGAGACCAATTTGCCATGGGAGACCCTACCAGGAACACAAGGTTCCAGACAACACAGCCCCCAGGTTCATAGGGACACACAAACCTCTCCACCACGATAAGGTGATGGTTCCCGGAGAGGTATTAACAGGTTTAATAAACATGTTGAAAATAATTAATATCTTTATCCTTGCATTAGAATGTAGTGCTATTCATATTTCATTTCATGATGGGCTCATATGGTACTGCTCCATCATGTTTTAAATCTTTACAGTATAAGATTGAAAAGAAGCTTTACTTTAAAATATTATATCGCAAATCGAATTGCAATCGCACTATCTGTAAAAAAAAATCGCAATTAGATATTTCCCCTGAATCGTTCAGCCCTAGTCCAGACCCTATTTGTTAACAGGGGGCGCTTACTGCTGCAGTGGTGCCGGAACTGGGGAGGCCACGGGATCTTTGCCTGCCCCTGCACCCCCCATTCTTGTAGTTCTTATAGTCCTTGTAGATTGGCAGTGCTGCTTCATCATAATTTAATGGCGGACATAAACGATGACTAAGTAGCCTACTAACGTTTAGTTTTATTTTTGTTCTCTAAGATCTATGGCCCGGTTTCCCGTACAGGGATTAAGTCTAGTTCTAGAGAATCTCCATTGAAAATGTTTTTTAGTCTAGGACTCTGCTTAATCCCTGTACGAGAAACCGGGCCTCCATGTTTGCACATGTATTAAATTAATTTAATAAGTATTTAGATCACTCAGACTATCCACAATGACGGTAGAGCTTAAACGAAGTGGATCGAGGGTCAGCCAAACAGCGCTGTGTAAAACTCTTTCTGTAGTAGCTTGGGCATTATAACTTTATTGCATTAGTTTCTTCTTTCATGTGCATTTCAACACACTATTAATTACCAGAATCATATTGTAGAAATAAACTAGTTTATGCGAAATGGGTGATATTATGAAGGTACAGTTTATACGGAATGGACTAATCTATTTTATAATCTATCTTGATTTTCTACATTGCTAGTGAACATGAAACACCATGCAATTGTCATTCATTACAGCAGGAGAGGGGAACCATCTATCCATGGCTAGGTGCTAATGCTAACTAGAAATGCATTTCCACAAGAAAATGCGGATGTGACTGCGTTTCAACCATCAGCGACCAGACAGTGCGGGTGGCCATTCCCCTAAAATAACCGCTGCAGCACTACTACGTCCTCGTGTGTTGGTGGACAGCGCTGAACTGAACACAAGTGTAAACGTCCACTTGGGGCCAGTTGCAACATCTGACTTCTTCCATTCATATAAATATTGTGAACTATATGTCATATGTGGTCATCTTTAAATTGTATAGGTAATTAGAAGACAGATATAAGTTTAATATATACAAGTTTGGCTGGTCTATGTCTATTAGTCTCAGAGTAACAGAGAAATGCATAAAGTGTTGCAGTCTGCCCTACATCCTTGTGCATAAAAAGCTACATCATTTTAACTTATTTATTCAAGTATTTATTTATGTCAATATTACAATATTACTTTCACTCTCCCTGTGAAAGCGACGCCACTGCAGCTAACGCTTAAGAGGCACTCCTGCTCGCTGCTGTAATCTTGACTACGCTATACTATATAGGGAAGACCAGACCACCCCATACAAAAGGGTGATTCTTGTAAAATGTATATCTTTGGATTTTCCCCAAATGCAAGTAACACGTTTCCAAACATACTCAGCTTTTGAGACCCGTGAATGAGCTTTTGAGTCCAGTTGCCCTGAACCTTGACCTCTCTACGCCTTTTACAATGACTTATAATTTTTTACTTGCAGAACGTTGGGAAAATCCCATAGGTTCCAATGGCATTTTAGAAAACGCTCTTGGCATTTTTTACCTCAAACATCAAAAACTGTCTTCAGATTTTGATTAAACTTTTACTGTGTATACCAGAGCCTTTGCATTGGATTTTAAAATGACTGAAATCGAGTTGGCCTAATATTCAGGCATGTAGGTGAAACAAACAAAACTCTTAAGATAGTTTACAGCAACTTCCCATTGACCTATCAGTATACAAATTTTATCAGCTGAAGGCACACATTTTCACTACAAGAATTAACGTATGGTTTGTTTCACGTAACATTAATCGTCTAGTTATATTAAAATGAACAGCGTGATGCAGTCGGTGCCGTGATTTAGAACGCAAGCTTCACTGTAGCCCTCAACTGTCATGGTTCCGCCATACTCATTGTTGTCCCTTGTCTTTCTAGTGTTTTTCCCACTAGTATCACGACATTGGTGAGGTGTTCAGCAAGCAGCGAGCCCTGTCTCTTCCCCGGCATCGCCCCTACGACTGCGCTATTGACCTCTGCGCTGGAGCCCCGCTGCCCACTGGCCGTCTTAACAGCCTGTCACACCCCGAGAAGGAGGTAATGGAGCAGTACATAAACGAGTCACTAGTGGCCGGCATCATTCGCCCCTCTTCGTCTCCGGTGGGTGCTGGGGGGTTTTTTGTCTCCAAGACAGACCACACTCTATGCCCCTGCATTGATTACCGCGGCCTCAATAACATCACTGTTAAGAGCAGGTACCCTCTTCCCTTATTGAACTCTGCTTTTGAAACCCTTCATGGCTCCACCATCTTTTCTAAATTAGACCTGCATAACGCTCACCACCTAGTGAGAATCAGGGAGGGAGATGAGTGGAAGACTGCTTTCAACACCCCACTTGGTCATTTCGAGTACCTAGTGATGCCCTTTGGCCTTACCAACGCCCCTGCCGTGTTTCAAGGCCTGGCCAATTATGTGTTGAGAGACTTCCTGAACTTCTTTGTGTTCGTGTATCTTGATGACATTCTCATCTTTTCCAGGACCCCTGAGGAACACACCCATCACGTTCGGCTGGTTCTCCAACGGCTCTTAGAGAACAAGCTGTTCGTTAAGGCGGAGAAATGTGAGTTCCACGTCAAGACTGTGAGTTTCCTGGGATTCATCGTTGCTGAGGGGCAGCTGAAGTCCGACCTGTGCCAGGTTTAAGTGGTGTTGTAGTACTACTACTACTTACTCCCACTTCGGTTAAGCAGCAAGGTTAAAGTGGTGTTGTAGTACTACTACTACCTACTCCCACTTCGGTTAAGCAGCAAGGTTAAAGCGGTGTTGTAGTACTACTACTACCTATTCCCACTTTGGTTAAGCAGCAAGGTTAAAGCGGTGTTGTAGTGACCTACTCCCACTTCAGTTAAGCAGTTGCAGCGCTTCCTGGGGTTTGCCAACTTCTACCGCAGATTCATTAGAGATTTCAGCAAGGTAGTGTCATCATTAACCAAACTCACCTCTCCCTCTGTTCCTTTCTACTGGAGTCCCGAGGTCGATCGGGCATTCAACGTCCTTAAGAGACTGTTCACTTCAGCCCCCATCCTGACCCAGCCCGACACGTCCCTGCAATTTGTGGTAGAGGTGGATGCTTCAGACACAGGAGTGGGAGCTGTTCTCTCCCAGCGCAGCCTGCCGGATCAGAAACTCTTTCCCTGCGCCTTCTTCTCCCGCCGTCTGTCCGCACCTGAACACAACTACGACGTGGGAAATCGTGAGTTGCTGGCAGTGAAGCTGGCGCTGGAGGAGTGGAGGCACTGGCTGAAGGGGGCTGAGTGGCCTTTCGTTGTGTGGACCGATCACAAGAACCTGTCGTACATCCAAACGGCCAGACGTCTTAATTCCCGCCAGGCACGTTGGGCTCTTTTCTTCGGTCGATTCAACTTCACCCTGACCTATCGGCCCGGTTCCCGGAATACCAAACCGGATGCTCTCTCTCATAAGTTCGGCCCGGAGGAGGGTCCCGCCGAACCCGAAACCATTCTGCCTCCTTCCTGCATCGCCGCTGCAGTCACTTGGGAGATTGAGTCCGTGGTTCGCAGAGCCCAGCAGGATCACCCTGACCCAGGTAACGGTCCGCCTAACCTAATGTTTGTCCCTGACTCATTTCGCGCCTAGGTTCTACAGTGGGTTCACACCTCCTGGTTTGCCTGCCATCCAGGGATTAGGCGGACCCTGTCCCTCCTGAAACGTCGGTTTTGGTGGCCCGACCATGAAAAGGGACACCCAAGCCTTCGTTTTCGCCTGCACAGTGTGCGCCCGTGGGAAGAACTCACATTGTCCTCCTGCTGGTCTCCTTCGTCTTCTGCCCATCTCTAGTCAGCCCTGGTCCCATGTCGCCCAGGACTTTGTAACCGGACTTCCCCATTCGCAGGGTAATACAGCTATATTGACTATTGTGGATCGTTTCTCTAAATCAGTGCATTTCGTGGCATTGCCTGGACTCCCCTCTGCCCGTGAGATGGCCCACCTCCTAGTGGATCACGTGTTTCGTCTGCACGGCATACCTGTGGACATCGTCTCGGACCGGGACCCCCAGTTCATGTCTCAGGTCTGGCGGGGATTCTGCAGTGCACTGGGGGTGTCTGTGAGCCTATCGTCTGGTTTTCATCCTCAAACCAATGGACAGATGGAGAGGACCAACCAGGGGCTGGAGGAGGCCCTTCGATGTGTGGTGGCCAGCAATCCGGCCTCCTGGAGTTCACAGCTGTCCTGGGTCGAGTACGCCCAGAACTCTCTGGTCAGCTCGGCTACGGGTAGGTCCCCTTTTGAGTGTTCTCTTGGTTATCAACCCCCTCTGTTTCCCGTCCAGGAGGGCGAGATTGCTGTGCCCTCAGTCCAGGCCCATCTTCGCTGCTGCCGGAAGGTTGGAGAGAGACACGGGCCGCGCTGCTCCGCTCCACCGACCGTAACCGCCGCATGACTGACCATCGCCGCACCTCGGCTCCTCGGTATACACCTGGTCAGAAGGTCTGGCTCTGTGCGAGGGATATCCCCCTTAAGACAACCTCCAAGGAACTTTCTCACGGGTTCATTGGGCCCTACGAAGTTGAGAGGGTAATTAATCCCGGAAGCTCCCCAGGTCCATGAGGGTCCACCCGTCCTTTCATGTCTCCCAGTTGAAGCCGGTGGTGTCCAGCCCTTTGTGCCCTCCGGCCGTTCCCCCTCCACCCCCCGTGTTGTTGACGGCCACCCGGCCTACGTCGTCCAGCGGCTCCTGGACGTTCGCCGCCGGGGGCGGGGCCTTCAGTACCTGGTCGACTGGGAGGGGTATGGCCCGGAGGAACGTTCTTGGCAGCCCCGGTCGCGGATTCTGGACATCCGTCTGATCCGGGCCTTTCATCGGGCCCACCCCGGCAGGCTTCGTGGGTCGCCTGGAGGCGCCCGTTAAGGGGGGCGGGGGTACTGTCACGGTTCCGCCGTGCTCATTGTTGTCCCTTGTCTTTCTAGTGTTTTTCCCCTCCCTCTTGTTTCTCATTCTGTCTCTCTCTCTGTGTGTGTGTGTGTGTGTGTGTGTGTGTGTGTGTGTGTGTGTGTGTGTGTGTGTGTGTGTGTGTGTGTGTGTGTGTGTGTGTGTGTGTGTGTGTTGTGGGCCGGCTGTACTGCCAGCAGCGTGTTGTGATGCGTCTATTGCAGTCTGCTAAGTGAGCCATTGCATGTAGGGATGCCTGCAATCTCCCTCCTTCAGCTTCTGCCGCTGGCCACCCCAGCGGGGGTCCAGGAAGCAGCGTGTAAGTCTTCCTGTGGTCAGAACATAGCCTTTCCCTCACCAAGACTCCTACTATGCCTCCTCGTGGCAGCCCATGGTAACTGGGGTTTCACAACCCCAGGCTGAACCAGTAGGGGATCTCGGAGCTACAGTGGTCCCTAGAGGTGTTACGCCAACCACTGCCCCACTGAAACGTGGGTAAACCATTTGGTGGTACAATGGCTAGGGGAGTAAACCCTGAGCTCAAATCTGCAGTTGGGGATAGGCACAGGCAGAGTCCAACAGACCGGACCACCGGCAGTCCCCTGCAGCTCCAGCCAGACGAAGGTCGTCATGAGCTCCTCATGCCACCGGAAGTATGCCTGGCGGAGTGAAGATGGTGGGAGTGAGGACTGCGCACCCGCACCCTCACCTTAATCCTTTCCCTGCGCAAGCCCCTTGCCCCACCCCTTCCCACCCCAAAGCCCTGTGGCGATATTGAATGGCGGCAGGTACAGGCCAAGGATGTGGCTGGGAGTGCCTAGCCAAACCATGCACACAGGCGGCAATGGAGTGATGGTCGCTGAGATTGTGGGATGGAGCAGCGTGTCTCCTCGGCAGCTTCCATTCCGTCTGAGTAGCCCCACACTGCTCACCCCTGACGGGGAAGGACCTAGAAAAGGTGGTCCAAAAATTGTCTGCTCCCCCAACTCCGGACGGTAAGCCGCAATCGTCGGAGCATCCCTCTTTGCGGTCGAAAAAACAAAAAGAAAAATATTTACTTGCACATCGCTTCGTGGAATGTCCGCACACTCCTGGATATGGCTGAAACACCCGACAGGCCCCACCGTAGAACAGCACTTGTGGCCCTTGAACTTGCGAAGTATAACATTGACATCGCAGCACTCAGCGAGACCAGGCTACATGGAGAGGACTCCCTGACAGAAGTTGGTGCAGGGTACACCTTCTTCTGGAAAGGGGTCCCCGAAGGCACACGCCACCTCCGTGGAGTTGGCTTCGCTGTGAAGACCCATCTGCTGCAGCGCATCCCAGAATCCCCCACTGGCATCAACGAAAGGCTGATGACATGGCGCATTCCCCTTACAAAGGGACGCTTTGCCACCTTCTTCAGCGCCTATGCACCAACCCTGGATGCAGAGAATAACATCAAAGAGGACTTTTACAGAAGTCTTGACTTCATCATTCAGAAAACCCCAGCAGACAAATTCATACTCATGGGAGACTTCAATGCTAGAGTGGGCACAGAGCATCTTGTATGGAGTAAAGTCCTTGGCCAGCATGGAGAGGGGAAAATGAACAGCAATGGGCTCCGGCTCCTCGCCCTCTGTGCGGAGCATCGCCTGGTCATTACTAATACCACCTTCCAGATGAAGAACAGGCTCAAAACCACCTGGCAACACCCCCGCTCAAAACACTGGCACCTGGATTACATCATTGTCCGCCAAAAGGACAGACAGGATGTTCTTATCACCCGAGTCATGCGCGGGGCTGAATGTTGGACTGATCATCTTATGGTCAGATCCAAACTCCTCATAGATATTCAACCCCCCTGCCAAAGGACAGCCCCAAACAGAAAACTCAACTGCACAGCACTGAACAACCCCACCACCACTGGCAACCTCCGACGGCTCCTTGCAAGAAACCTCGATCAAGTTCTGGAGGAATCCACTAATTGGTCAGCTCTGTGCACAGCTATCCACAGTGCAGCCTCGGAAGCGCTTGGTCTGCCAAGGAAACGTCACCAGGACTGGTTTGATGACAACTCTGCCAAAATACAGTCACTCCTGCAAACAAAACATGAAGCCCACAAAGCTCTCCTGTCAAACCCTGGATCCTCCACCCTGGAAACCACTTTTGCTGAGGCAAGAGCTCTCCGGATCATGGAAGACATCTGGTGGGTGCAGAAGGCACAAGAAATCCAAACCTTTGCAGACTGCAATAACACCCAGGGCTTCTATGATGCCATCAAAGCCTTATATGGCCCCAGGAAGCAAAGTAATGCCCCTGTCCGATCAGCAGATGGGGACACTCTTCTCAAGGACCGTCGTAAGATCCTTGGCCGCTAGGCGGATTACTTTGAGACCCTCTTCAACCACACCAACCCTGTTGATCTTCACATCCTTAATAAACTTCCAGACCTTCCACCAATCCCGCATCTCGACACTCCGCCACAGTTCTTTGAAACCTGCCAAGCCATCAGGGGCTGCAACAAAAGTGCAGGACCTGATGGCATCCCGGCAGAGGTCTTCAAATATGGGGGGTGCCTCCTCACACGCCGCCTACATCAACTGATCACAAACATCTGGATGTCCAAGATCCTCCCGCAGGACTGGAAGGATGCTAACATTGTGGTCATTTACAAACAGAAGGGGGACAGAGCGGTTTGTGGGAACAGCCGGGGAATCTCTCTCCTCTCCACTGCAGGGAAAGTGCTGGCAAAAATCATGCTCAACAGACTGGTGGAACACATTTCGGAAAGTGCTCTCCCAGAAACACAAAGTGGTTTCCGGAAGTCTAGATCCACTACCGACATGATCTTTGTCTTACGGCAGCTACTAGAGAAGAGCAGAGAGCAGCGCAAAGACCTGTACGTAGCCTTCATCGACCTCAGCAAAGCCTTTGACACAATAAACCGTGAGATGCTCTGGAAATAGCTCTCCAAACTTGGGGTACCACCCAAGTTTCTCTCCGTCCTGCAGCAACTGAATGATGGCATGCAAGTCAGAGTCCTTCAAGGTCAATGTTGGGGTGAAGCAAGGCTGTGTCTTGGCATCGGTCTTGTTTAATATTCTCCTCTCAGCCACCACCCACCTCTTCCATCATGCCCTGGGACACAGAGATGGAGTTCACCTGGAGTACCACCTTGACGGAAGTCTATTTAACATCCGACGGCTCCAGGCCTATACAAAGACAAAGACCTGCCAAATCTGTGAGCTTCAATATGCAGATGACTGCGCTGTCTCGGCACATAGCCCAGAGTCCATGCAGCATGCCCTAAACATAATTTCTGGCTTATACCAGTCCTTTGGTCTCCAGGTTAACATTAAAAAAACTGAAGTTATGGCACAATATACTATCCAACCTCCTTCACCCCCCAGCTTCCAAATCAATGGTGTTCCACTCAAAAGTAGATAAAAAATATCTTCGCTGGATAGGGCATACCATCTGCATGCCTGGCCACCGCCTACCCCACCAAGCCCTCTATGGGCAACTCAGCGCTGCAAAAGGGGCCGCTGGTGGACAAAAGAGGCGCTACAAGGACTACACCAAAGACCTCCTGAAGCACTGCAACATAAACCCCATCCAACTAGAACCTCTGGCACTCGATAGATCGGCATGGCAGGGCACCTGTGCCAGGGTGGCTGAACAAATACATCACACCATGCAAAAGAGGAGGACCGAAAGACGTGCCCAACGACACCAGAGGGCTGCCGGCATTACCCCAACAACTGGGCTCCCTTGCTCCACCTGTGGACGAGTGTGTGGCTCACGCATCGGCCTCCACAGCCACATGAAGTGGCACCAGCGTCAACAACGCTGAACCCCCCCACCCCCCCTTCGGAGCAAGTGTCATCATCGGACACGATGGACAGCTAAAGAAAGAAGTGTGTGTGTGTGTGTGTCTGTCTGGAGGACGGGGCTGTCATCTCCATTTCACCTGCCCGGCATCGGCAATCAGTGAGCACACCTGCTACCCATCTACTCATCATGTCTGCAGTATTTCTACACCGGTCTTCCACCCACTCATCTCAAGATTATTGCTTCAGTTTATTTGGCAGCAAGCACCTCGGCTCAGTGACTTCTGTGTAGCTTTTTTTTTCTCTGTTTATGTCTTTTCTGTGCCTCGTTAACTTTGCTCTCCTGTGCTTCAGGATTACCGCTACCCTCCCGGACCACCTACCACCTGCACGCCTGTGCCTTTTTGCTTGCCTGCCACTTCATCCGCTCCTGCCTTCCAGCTCCCTCACCGGACTCATTGCCTTCCCTTCTCCCTCCATCAGCCTCGAGAAAATTACTTGTTCTCCTACACCTGTCTCAGTGTCCTGCACTTGGGTTCTCCCTGACGCCATGTCACATCAACAGGCTGAACAAACAGTCTTTTCAATTAATTTCCTATGGGTTCGCACTAGCGTTCTACAGCCACGCGGAACCAACTGTCTTTTCTGCGTTCAGGGTAAAAATACTGCGTTCTATTGTCCGCCCGAACTATAGAATAGGTTACATAGGGAGAAAATTCTCTGTCACCTTAGGAGAACATAATTCTGAGTTAAAAGAGATTACCTGCGGTGTAACGCAAGGTTCAATCCTTGGGCCAATTCTTTTCTCACTTTACATGTTACCCCCAGGACAAATCATCAGAGAACATGGCGTCAAATTTCACAGTTATGCAGATGACACTCAACTGTACATATCTGTTGACTCAGAAGATCCAAATTGTCTTTCTCCTCTAACAAAATGTCTTACAAGCATTAAATCTTGGATGTCCCAGAACTTTCTTAAATTAAATGATGATAAAACCGAGGTTATTGTGTTTGGTCCAAAGTGCCAGAGGGATCCCATTATTGCAAGGTTGGGCATCTTAAATATACAGTGCACCAGCGAGGCGCAAAACCTAGGAGTAATTATTGACTCTGAGCTTTGCTTTGAATCCCATATAAATCTTATTAGAAAGATCTCCTTTTTTCATCTAAGAAATATATCTAGAGTGCGCCCATTTCTATCATAAAAAAATGCAGAAAAATTAATGCATGCTTTCATCTCAAGTCGTTTAGACTACTGCAATGCTTTGTTCTCAGGTTTACCAAGCAAATCAATTCAAAAACTTCAAATGGTTCAGAATGCGGCAGCTAGAGTTCTTACTGGGACTAAAAAGAGAGAGCACATCTCCCCTGTTCTCTATGGCCTCCACTGGCTACTTGTATCCTATAGAATAGATTTTAAGGTCATTTTAATGGTCTTTAAAGCACTAAAGGGATTGGCATCAACCTATATTAGAGACTGCCTTGTTGATTATGTACCTGGCAGGGCACTTAGATCCTCCAATGCTTCTTTGTTGGTAATACCCAAGGTGAACTATAAGAGGAGCGGAGAAGCATCTTCCAACTATTTGGCCCCAAAACTGTGGAATTCCATTCTGAGCCATATTTGTGAGGCTGAATCAGTCATTGCTTTTAAAAGGGATCTTAATGTTGAAAAGGTGCGTTTTAAGTATAAATATGCTAAAAGTTAAAGGTAGATGTGTGACAATTAAGCTGTTTTCTATTAAATGAAATTTTATTTAAAAAAAAATTTGTTTGTTTTTTATTATTTTAATAATTATTGTTTTCTAAATACTTTGTAATTTTATGCTGTTTTACAATCATAGTTCTACTATTTTCAATCATATTTTTTTTATTTGTTTAAATTTAGAATCTTTTTTTTGTTGTATTCTCTGTTGTGTGAAGCACATTGAGCTGCACTTGTTGTATGAAATGCGCTATACAAATAAAGATTATTATTACATATGGTAAACAAGTTCACGATGTCAATCTAAAATATCATCTTCTCTTGCAACTTGTAGTCATGGCAGACGTTAGTTGGTTAACTAATTTATCTGTGGGTGACTGGTTAACAGGCTTAACATATTTTGTATATGTCATGGGGCCCTGTTGCATGGATATGCGCAGCATGCAAATATTAGGCTATATTACTAACAACACTGGCACAAAAACCACTTTCACTTTGTAACTTTGTTTTAATGAATGGATACCAGCGCAACCCACTACATTATATCTCTTCTAATCGAACCTGATAATTTTAAGTAGCATGCAATCAAAACTGTCACAGCCCTGCGACATTAATAATAATGAATAATAATTCATTTAATTTAGTTTTTAGCGCTTTTCTAGATACTCAAAGCGCTTTACACACATTGGTCGCCAATTAATAACACAGAACGAACTACGAATGGACCGACAGCTATCAAACGCAACACTCAGTCTGAGTGATACCACTGCAGCCAATTTGTGCCGGACTTGCTCAACCAACATATTACGACAGACTCACAAATAGGACAGACAGACCGACTCCAGTTGAATTGGCAGTGACTGGTCAGGGCTTGGTCCTTGTAGCTTGGTCATTAAATCAACACTAGTGCTGTCTTCAGTGTAAATGCTTGTTTATCAGATTTCAGCAGTGTGCTATTCTCAAATCCTTACACTGTAAGTTACAGTAAACAAATTGTCACCAAAGCAAAAGCTTGTAGACCGACCTGATTGCCCTAATGACGGCAGTACTTTTATTTTCCTCATCCTGAGGCTTGTGAAGAGCCATCCACATATTGTCAAAAATGTCCTACTCCTAACCGTGAATTTCCCAGTTTGTGCTCCAGTCTCCAATGATGTCCTTCAATGCAGAAGCGTGTATCCATGTCTAGTGCTAATGGCAACTGAATCTAGCTAACTGGCTATGTAAAAACGATACTGTGCCGTCCTATACTCACAGGGGCATTCATGCAGATGACCAGAACTGTTGTGTTTTGTTATTTATTTCGATGTCAAATAACGAGATGGAGTCACTGATGCAGTTTACAACTGGTGTTTGGCGTAATAACCAAGACAGTGGGGTAGGCCTACAAACGTAACAACATGCAAATACATAACATCAACGCTAGATGGCGGTATATGACCGTGAAAACTCTCCCCCAGTCAAACCCTCTCCCCAGTCATTTCAATGGGGCCAAACACCGATTAAAAATAAGAATAAAAAATACAACACGTTAACCGTTCATTTAGCTGTATACACACGCACTGGACTGCCATACCCAAGACATGTGAGCACTGGAATGGAATCATATGGGTCAAAACTGTGGGCCTAGTTAAGGCGCCAAAAATAGGCCTAATAATAAGAATATGACTTTGCGGTAACAGTATGTGATTGCATGACGCAATCACATAATAAAACTAACAATTACAAGAGTTGACCGGCTGTACCAGCCGGCCTCCTAATTAGTGATGGTTTAGCTTGTAGATAACTGCAAAGTTGGACAAACATAGCCTACAGATGTTTACGGGAAAGTCAGACAGCTTATACACTCAGTTCCTCTTTCGCATGAAATCTCCGCCCACCGTTTGTCCCTTCAGTTTTGTATTTTGTAGAGCTGATTGAAAAACTGGGCAGTCGCAAATCAGCTGTGCCTCTTCAGCGATACCAAGTTAAAGGAGAATTGAACCCAAATGGAACAACAAACAAATGTATTGTTCTCTTGTTATAAACAATTGGACAAGTGAGATAAGTTTCATAATGGTGTTGTTCTATGTTGATCTATAGCAGTGATAAAGCGAACCAAATGACGTCAGAGGGTGTGTTGTTTGGATTTTCGATCCTAAAAATCAATGCACCTTTCCAGTTTTGCATTCCGGGAAGAATCTGTACAATCACGGTCGCTGTATAAACCTACATGGGAACAAATATGTTTGTCCTCTTCTTAAGGAGCCATTTGGCATGTTTCAACAATGTGTCTAATGTTGTCTACATTAGCAGATAGACATTCTCCTCCAACTGTTATTTTTCTTAAAGACTACAACAACAACAGCATGGGGGCTGTCCATTATGTTCTCCAGATCCCTGTGCATTACTGTCACAGCTAGCTAACTGTTTGTTTACAACCTGACGTCAAAGCAAAGTAAGTCAATCGTTAGACATGCCCCATTTTCTACAAGGTAGTGATATAATTCTCTAGAATTTCTGGGTGTTGTGGTCCACTGTGAATGGCCAAACTAAAAAATGAAAATAATGTTCTTAAAATCCTCTCGCTTGACATTATTTTGTTATTTAAGGCAGAGATGTACTGTAATTACAGTTTTTTACAATTACTAGCATACTTTTGTCCAATTTGTAGTCACATTTTCAAAGCTCTAAACAAAATAAGCAGAACACCCATCTTTGTGGACCATACCATTAACACAATCCATGTTGTTTTCACACAATATACAATCAATTAACACGTTTCTAAAATACTTAAATATTCTTTACATACAAGTTTACCCAATACCAAAATGATGGATCTTTCTTTTTTTATTTACAAATGCTTTCACACAGTATGCCAGAAATTAAAGCATAATGTTCAAAACCTTCAAGGCAGTATAAATCCTGTACTTCTGTAACAACAGCAGCTCAAAAGCTCTAATGAATAATCTGATGAGCATTTTTTAATGAACATATCATTGAAACATTGGAAAATCGCTGACTTACTGTAAGTTGTGTAAGGTAAACCAACCACATCTGAGTCCAAATGTCAATCAAATACATAGCCAAATTACTAAAGTCATTTCAATGACATGGCCATACACAGTAAAAAGGGGACTTTTTGGATTGATTTTGTTCAACGTGGATACAGAACAACACAAAGGAGAGGTGACGGAAAAATAATGTCTGGAAAAGGGAGAGGAATAGTGGGATGAGGGAGAGGACCAGGGAGAGGAGTAGCTGGACCAGGCAGAGGAGAAGTTGGAAAAGGACAATGGAGAAGGAGAGGTAAGGAAAGGAGTAAGAATGTGTGGTGGTGTGAATGGATAGTAAGAGCTGTTGTCCCTGATGTAATACTGTAAGAGCCACAATCATAGACCATGTACAGTAAACCATGGTATATCACTGAGAGAGGCTAGTGAAAAGGTCCAGCCTACTGTAATACTAGACAGTCAACTTCATTATCCAGAGTTTTCAACAAACTATGTTGCGGATAAGTTGTCAGGGCCAGACTGCTCAGGCTGGTGGATCCACAGGCAGCAGAGGACAACGGGGCACTAGGACTCAGAAGAAAACTGCCAATTAGTTTATTATGTTTATTCATTTCACCTGTTGGCCCTGCTGGTTATTTAAGTTCACTTGTTTTGCTGCACTGTGTTCATTCGTTGCCAAACATCACACTGTAAAGACTTGCTATCGGTTTTCTTCAGTAAATTACTTTAAGACTCCTTTGGAGCACCTTCGTTTGACTCCGTGTCCGTCTCTGTTTTGTCTAGTTCTCCTTTTGGTTATACAGATTGTTATCCGCACCATAGGCCATAACAGAATGAATGAACCAACAAACGGCTCAGCGGATATCCGGGATCTTCAACAAACTGTCCATCAGCAGAGCGTCGCGATGGATCAGCAGAGAGAGGACATGATCTCTATTGCTACCCAGCTACAAGAGGTCTCCCAGGCTCTAGAGCAGCTGTCTTCAGCTCAGTCCGAGCTACAGCGATCAGTGCAAGCCATTGCCTCTGCTGCACCTATTCAGGTGGAGGAGCCTCTTCGTGGGCTACCAGGTACCAGAACCAGGGTCAGTCGGCACCCAGCCAGTGAGGGAGGTGTCTCTGCCCGGTCCTGAGAGATACGACGGGCACCCAGGTGGGTGCTGAAGTATTTTCGATGCAGAGTGCTAATGTTTTTCGCTATCAGCCACGTCATTCCATGAGGAGTTTTCCTGGGTGTCTTATATGATGGCGGTCCTCACGGGGAGAGCGCTCCCATGGGCCACAGCGACTCAACTCGTTTCATGGAAATATTTTGACAGACCTTTGACCATCAGGTCAGTGGGCACGACGCCGCAACTCTGCTACTTTGGCTACGCCAAGGAACGTGCAGTGTAGCAGGTTACATGGTTGAGTTCCGCTCACTGGCTATTGAAAGTGCATGGAATGTAGGAGCCTTGCTACCGGCATTCCAGGTAGGGTTGTCGGAATCCATCAAAGATGAGCTGGCGGCAAGGGAGGACGTGGTTGGCCTGGACGCTCTCATCGACCTGGCCATGCGAATAGACAAGTGCCTCCAGGAGAGGCAGCGGCAAAGCAAGCTCCAGCTGGAAGGGGTTCGCCGCGAGTCAAGAAACCCTTTCTCACTTACAACCAATGAAAAGGTCACTTCAGAGAGAAGGTGCCATTCCGTCTTCCACCGTGGAACCCATACAGTTGGGTCATGCACGTCTGTCAGGCGAGGAGAGGGGAGAGAAGGATGCGGGAGTGACGATGTCTGTATTGTGGGAATCGGGATCACTTCAGGAGTCGTTGTCCTCCCCAGATAGCCAATGGAATCCGCACCGGAACCGGGCCAGATCTATCGCTGCATTTGGCGCGGATCCATGTTACGGATCTGCGCCAGTGTCCAAATGCACATCGGGCCAATGTTGGCGCTGATCCGGATTACGGATGCTGCGCAAGAAAGGGCCAGGACTGGCCCAGTCTCTGAGTTAATACATTTATATCCGGCCCAAATGTGGCCCGGATCCTTTGTGTATGTATATTTATGGAATGTTCTGCTTAAATACAGCAGACATTCATGTAAAATGGCCATTATAGGCAGCACTTAGTGACATTTCAATGTTAAAAGCCTAAATTGTATTTGATTTTCTTCTCCAACATTAAAATAATAACATTTTAATTTAAAAACGAAAATGGCTACAAATTATACCAACATTTCTTTTAATCGCGCATGACACAACAACCACGGTATTATTGTTTTTATATACAAATAACAACACACTTTCAAAAGCACATAAACACACAGAGGCACACACACTCGTTTTAGGCAACACAATAACACTGAGAAAGATGCATGGCGTGGAAAAAAAGTGAAATATGTCATCATAAGGCTGTACGAAGCGAGGTAACTGTTTATCGATATAACTTCTGGAGAAACATTGTGGCGTCGGATGTAACTTCCAGAGTAACCCATACTACTACGAAAGGTGAATCAATTTTACCGGGGGTCTCTTGTCAATGTGGTGATTTACGCTGAATCTCTGAACTGCCCGTATATTTTGCATAGGCCATAAGTCATAAGCGTTTCTTTAAACGCCTATCCTGACATTATCAATGTGCTGTCTTCCGAGGAAAGAAATAGAGTATTCAGTAAGCCATTGGGCAAAAACTCTGCCTGCCGATCGCACCCTTTTTATGCGAACGCGCACAAACTCCGTTAATTCAACTCTTAATCACCGTCATAGGACCGTTTAACACCACTTCAGGAATTCAGAGTAGGTCCACCCTGACTTTCCTTTTAACCCCGAGTTAAATCTGGGTAGGTTAAACTCCCTTCATAGCATAGGCCTCTGATGTTTAATTGTACAGCATTTAGGGCCTATACTGCACAATTTAATAAAAAAAAATCCTGCTATATTTAAAAAAACAAAAAAATTTGTCTTCAATTAGTGTAGTATACAGGTTTGGAGGAATTAGTACCTCACCATCTTTATGCATCCCCATTACTATAAAATATTTTGAAAAGACTACACATAGTTTATACTTGCACATTAGTATATCTTTTGCTCCCATGACGCTAAATTAAAATTTTCCATTTACTCCTTTCCAATTAATTAGTTTGCCAACGTTGTTAGAGAACATGTGTGCCAGGATGTTCCAGGTGACCTTTTTTGTTTCTTGCCCTCCAATTGAGCCCTGGACAGAAATCTTGGGAAAATAGGAAATACAATACATTTTACATACATCTCTCCCAAAAATTATATTTTAGCTAACCATCTGTTTGCAAATGTCATCTCACAATACTAATGCCCTGGGGAAGAAATATAACATTGTAGTGAGCAAGAGAACATTTCGGTATAAGCGCAGAAGAAAGAGGGCATGAATGTTCACATGAGAGAAGGTGGGACATATAAGAAAGATATTAAGACAAATTCATACCACACTCTTCTTTTTTGATCCATTAGCAGCGTCCTTTATCCACTTCTCAAACTGCTCCACCTCTTCCATTGTCCCCAATGGGAAGGAAACTTCTTCGGGCATTTCACTTGACACACCTGTGCGGTTTACCTTCGCTGCAAGGGCATTCATCCCGACAGCAATTTGGTTAATTTGGTGCCTCAAGCAGACTAAGAATATGAAGTTGTGCAGCTGTAAAAAAAAACAACAACAACAGAGCAACAGGCTGGATGTGATATACTGTAAGGTTTTGTTAGTCTCAATTAGATAACCAAACAGACAAGAAGGTTGAGCCAAGCTTGAACAGGTCTTAAATACAGTATCTAAAGTTACCATGACAATGTTTACATTAGAAAGTAAAAGGACAAGAGTAAATAATCGAGCATACCACTACAGGGAATTGATTCATTCCCTAGCCTCCCTAGTCTGAATGTGGGTTGGAAACAGGTTTGTGCTGGTGTTATAAAATCTTCATATCTCAGCATTGAAGCTACGTCAAATTCCCTGAATGAAGAGGGTACAGCTTTTGCCACTGGAGGAACACAGTGGCCTTCTTGAAGTGGAGATGGCGAGCCTATTTGAGTTAGCAGTTAGTAAAACCAGTGGTGACAAAATAGACAATGCTTTAAATTCTCAAAAAAACTTACCAAAGCTGAAGCTAGGTTCAGGTTGTTGAGCTGGACACCTGGCAGGTGTCATTGGAGGAGCAATGTGGTCTGGAGGTGGTGAGTCTATTAAAGGTGGCAACGGTAGCAGCCAAGTAGAATTATATTGAGTTGAGTTGAAAACATATCACGAACAAATACCATAAAAAAAAACTATAGAACAACTTATAAATACTGAAATACAATCTCAGGACGCAAACTCACCAATGCTCTGGATAGGGTCAGTTGTAACTGATTTTGAGAGACTTGTAGGAAGGGGCTTTGGACATGGTAATGGTGGGGCACAATACGACCACCTCCCAGTTGATGCTGGCTTTTTAGACGGAAGGGTCGTCTTGCTTTTTTTGGGTGGGGGTATTTCCTGCTCGCTGTCACAGTCGGTATCACCATAGTAATGGCTGGTTAAAGAAGATGAAAACAATTTTAAAATACAATTGGCAAATCTTATTGTTCATTTGGGTAGAATCTGAATTCTAAAAGGTGAATGATATTCCTGTTTAATTTGGTCCAAACTAACATTGACGTGATCTTTCTTTTTGATTTTCCCCCCACTTCAACCTCAGACTCCAGATCTGAAGTGTAACAATTTAGGTACTTGTTCAAAAACCGCCGTGACTCCAAGTAATTCTCTGAAACAAATGTTTTATATGAACACAATTTGATTTCAATTGTATTATTCATATTTGTATTATTAGACACAATGCAAAAAACTTAGTGGCAGCACGGTGGCTCGGTGGTTAGCACTGTTGCCTCACAGCAAGAAGGTCCTGGGTTCAATCCCCACCTGACCCAAGGGTATTTCTGTGTGGAGTTTGCATGTTCTCCCCGTGTTCGCGTGGGTTTCCTCCGGGTACTCCGGTTTCCTCCCACAGTCCAAAAAACATGCAGGTTAATTGGTGACTCTAAATTGCCCGTAGGTGTGAATGTGAATGTGAGTGTGAGAATGTGAATGTGAGTGTGAGTTGTTGTCTGTCCCTCTATGTCGGCCCTGTGATGGACTGGCGACCTGTCCAGGGTGTACCCCGCCTCTCGCCCTGTGTCCGCTGGGATAGGCTCCAGCCCCCCCCGTGACCCTGTACAGGATAAGCGGTAAAGTTAATGGATGGATGGAAAAACTTAATTTACATACCACATGATTTCACAATTGTGCATTCATGCAGAGTCCAGCCTAATCCTGGTTGGTCTCTTTTTTGGACAGCCTTGTCAATTTGTTCATCTTTTGCATAATTTGGTCAGTAGACATTCCCGCTCTCATACCACTCGTATGGTACAAGAAAAAACGCTTTTGAAAAAAGGCATTTGACGAGATGAAACATCCTGTCAGAAATTAAAAAAACCCATAAAATTCATGACAAATGTGCTCAAACTCTGTAGCGTCTGTTCGTACAGTCAGTCCACTGGCCTGTCATGCAAACAAGTCATACATGCGGGCGAACATCTTAATGCAGGAGTGGGGCACAAATACTCCTGTGGGGCAAAAGCATGCATTTACAGTGCCTTGCAAAAGTATTCACCCCCCTTGGCATTTTTCATGTTTTGTTGCCTCACAACCTGAATTAGAATGGATTGTTTGAAGGTTTGCATCATTTCATCCAGAGAACATGCCTACAACTTTGAAGATGTGATTTTTTTTTTATTGTGAAGCAAACAACAAATAGGACAAAATAACAGAAAACTTCAGCGTGCATAAATATTCACCCCCCTAAGGTCAGTACTTTGTAAAGCCGCCTTTTGCGGCAATTACAGCTGCAAGTCGCTTTGGATAAGTCTCTATGAGCTTGCCACATCTTGCCACTGGGATTTTGCCCATTCCTCAAGGCAAAACTGCTCCAGCTCCTTCATGTTGGATGGTTTCCGCTTGTGAACAGCAATCTTCAAGTCTGACCACAGATTCTCAATTGGATTGAGATCTGGGCTTTGACTAGGCCATTCCAGCACATTTAAATGTTTCCCCTTAAACCACTCGAGTGTCGCTTTAGCAGTATGCTTCGGGTCATTGTCCTGCTGGAAGGTGAACCTCCGTCCCAGTCTCAAATCATAGGCAGACTGAAACAGGTTTTGCTCAAGAATATCCCTGTATTTAGCACCATCCAGCTTTCCCTCGACTCGAATCAGTTTCCCAGTCCCTGCTGCTGAAAAACATCCTCACTGCATGATGCCGCCACCACCATGTTTCACTGTGGGGATGGAGTTCTTGGGGTGATGGGATGTGTTGAGTTTGCGCCATACATAGCGTTTTCCTTGGTGGCCGAAAAGTTCAATTTTAGTGTCATCTGACCAGAGCACCTTCCTCCATACATTTGGGGAGTCGCCCACATGCCTTTTGGCAAACTCAAAACGTGCCATCTTATTTTTAACACTAAGTTATGGCTTTTTTCTGGCCACTCTTCCATAAAGCCCAGCTCTATGGAGTGTACGGCCTATTGTGGTCCCATGCGCAGATACACCAGTCTCTGCTGTGGAACTCTGCAGCTCCTTTAGGGTTACCTTTGGTCTCTGTGCTGCCTCTCTGATTAATGCCCTCCTTGCCCGGTCTGTGAGTTTTGGTGTGCGGCCCTCTCTTGGCAGGTTTGTTGTGGTACCATGTTCTTTCCTTTTGAAGATGATGGATTTGATGGTGCTCCGGGGATCATCAAAGATTTGGATATTTTTTTAGAACCCAACCCTGACTAGTACTTCTCAACAACTTTGTCCCTGACTTGTTTGGAGAGCTCCTTGGTCTTCATGGTGTGATGCCTCTTGCTTAGTGGTGTTGCAGCCTCTGGGACCTTTCAGAAAAGGTGTATTTATACTGACAGATCATGTGACACTTAGATTACACACAGGTGGACTTCATTTCACTAATTATGTTACTTCTGAAGGTAATTGGTTGCACCAGAACTTTTGAGGGGCTTCATAGCAAAGGGGGTGAATACATATGCACATGCCAATTTCCAGATTTTTATTTTTAAAAATAATTTTTAATATATATTTTTTTCTCATTCGACTTCACCAACTTAGACTATTTTGTGCAGATCCATCACATAAAATTCAGATTAAAAAAACATTTAAATTACAGGTTGTAATGTAACAAAATAAGTAACAAGCCAAGGGGGGTGAATACTTTTGCAAGGCACTGTATGTTTGATATCTGATGTTTTAGCATGCTTGAATGGGCCTGATGTTTTAGATATTGTATATATCTTCAAGAAGTCTGAACTGAATGGATAAGTGAAGAAGTCAAACTTCTCTGAGAAAACTCTGAACACAACATACACAACATAGTGGAAAGTTGGGATGGAGTCTATCTCACATATATGGTCTTCTATGACAAAAACATTGTCTCCTGTTGTTACTTTAATGGTCCATCGCTCAGCGCACATCTCACTGTATTACGCTTTCACAAGCATTCCATTTGGGACCGGCCCAACAAAGTGAGTTTTTTTTCAACAATGTGGACTGCAGATCACTACTTGCTGTTTGCTGTTCTGACAACCTCCGAAGGATCTGAGATAGTGGACAATTTGGTTTTCTCACCAACTTCTTCAACTTGTGAAGATCATTTTGATATGGAAATGTCGAAAAGGAATCCATGCTGTTCTACATCCTGGGAGAGATTAACCAAACCATGTACATTGTAGACAAACTGGTCTTTACCATAAAGTTCACCAAAATGGAGCACAAATGTTCTGAGCAATGTGTTTGCATATTGGTTGTGAGATGACGAGAGTGTTGGACTAACCAAGATCAAAATTCCAGAAAACAGCAACATGAAGTTGTTGTACATGTTGGGATCGATGAATGAAGCAAGAACAACAGGACCAGTATAAAGTAAGAATTCACGGAATACTGTTGCCTTCCAACGGTCAATCTCTCGGTCAATCAAGTGATCTTGGTTTTCGGGCAAACTCCACTGGGATATGAGGGCGCATCTGAATTAAACGATCAGATATTCTATTTACAATGATGGCAGGAAGACGAAACTGAAGAGGACCTCTGAGCCAAATTACTAATAATTTTCTGACAACACACAAACAGACAAGGTGCATATAATCAAGAGGGAACCCTGAGACCATACCAAAGCCTAAACCATGAAATAGATTTGGTCCTTCATGGTGATGCTCTTCATCATGCTGTTCTGCAAATGATTCCTCAGTCCTGAGTCTGTAATAAACAAAGGGATATGTCATGTGTTTATTAATACGTAGCCCTGGCTGTGCACATTTATCACATCCTTGGTATCCATTCTGAGCCTTAATGTTCTTTACAAAAGCTTTGGCAGGTGCATCACATATAACAGACTCTAATTGAAAAAATACTATTTTGCCATCAAAGTCAAAGCCATTCTCAAGCTTGTGAAGCTCGGAGACAAGATCTTTCAGAAATTCCTGTGATGAGCTAGGCTTTTTTGATCCACAGAACAGTACAATTACAACTGGCTCTTTCATTGGAACATTGAGCAAAAGTCCAAGGATAGGCCAGAGCTGTGTGTTTGAGCTTTTAAACAACGATAATCCATCAGTGTTAATTTGCAACTTCAATATGAAACCATCAGCAATGGAAGCGATGCGCTTGTGAATTGCTGACCTCAGAGAATTTATTATGCCGAAATAATGACAGAGTCCACCAGACTTTTCCATGATGGTATACCTTGTCTTAGTCTTCAAAAGTGTGCGTGCATCTTTTGGGAGATCATGGTGGTGTAACTTAAGCAAGCCTAATAGAGCTGTCAGAGCAACTAGAGAGATTCCAAAGTTTAAAGCCCATTTTGAGAGACTGTCATTCAGGCTTTCCTTTAAAGGCTCTTCAGAATCTTGATCAGTCAGAATATTCTTCAGACTGCTCTGAACCAGCCTGCAGAGGAATTTCAAGAGGGTCTGTGTTGGTGCTTGTGTCCATGTCCATGTCTACTCCCATTTCCCCCTCCTCCACCATCTCTTCACTGGCACAAGGAAAGCCTGTACAGTCACCCCTAATTTGTTCAAGTCGCCTTTCAAGGTCTCTAAGTCCTCTCCTTCTAATGGTTGAATTGCAAACTGCCTTTGTAGTCATTTTCAGTCTAAAAAAAACAAAAACTTTTCATGACTTTTCAAAGACATAATGGGTCCATTACGTTTGAATAATGACTAAATCAATTACTTTAACTAGACAAATATAACTCATAATAGACAATCGATAACAACAATAGATAACTATACCTACATTATTTTACATTTTGGTTGACAAGACTTTAATATACTATATAGAACAGACAATAATAAATAATGATGGGAAATTGAATCAGGCCTATCGCTACAGCGCGAGTGCTACTTGATAGGTCTGGCATCGCGAGGCAACGATCTGGCTGAACGCTTTGTTTATTTCAGTCGCCTAGCAACTAAAACAGGACCATCACCGCCGTCATGTACTTGACTGAGGTAGATGTGAAACGTTAACATTGTTTCAGATAGCATCATTTTTACAAACTTGTTTCTTTTTTTAGGCATCGTTCATATCGACTATTGATGGCAGGCTAGCAGCACAAGCAGCGTTGCGATATCAATCAGGGCTTTTTTTACTCCAACTCTAGCAATGGTGCTCTCAACTTTAAAAAGTTAGAAAACATCAAAGTTAAACGGTTGATGTTAACGTTGCTTTCCATAACCTATTAACTAATGATATTTAACCTAACATGAAAACTGGCCTGCGTCAATTTCCTCGGACAGACTAGTTTATATCTGACTTTCTTTTAACTTTTAACAGTTTCTCTGACGACTGTATCCCATTATACATAACGTGAAAATAATAATATAGCCTACCAATAAAAAATCCAATCTAATCAATCAATCTCTCTCTCTCTATGTATATATATCATAATACTGAAAAAAACCCTCAGCAGCCTAGCACTTTAAGAAAATTATAAGTTAAACTAGAAAACTGGATCATCAAGACAATTTTGCCGTATAGAAAAGGCTATAATTAGTTTAGTCTAGCTAAAGATAATGTCTGAATATAGTAGGCTATGTACAAATAATGTTTCACCCAAAGTCAATTAAAAATGGTAACAAGTTAGCTTAATTAATAGATAAATTACAGTACTTACTTTGTTGAAGTCGATTGTTAGTCCAACTGATAAAATGTTCAAACTGATCGCACTATCACGCCGCGCGCAGATTGGCGAAGCGCGCCACATCTGGCGACCTCTGGTTCTAGTGCGCCCCAGCTCCGGATAACAGATCACATAAACACACTCACGCGCGCAAATTGGCCAAGTCCTCGCCACATCTGTTGCGGAATCGCCGGGCGACAGTGACTGCTACGCAGATTTGGCGATTTGGGGGCTGTTCCGCCCCAGAGTCAGCTGCTATCTGGGTCATCTATCGGAAAAGTCCAACGCTCACCGGCCATAGGCGGAGGGTTGGTGAGTACTTGTGTCATTTTTGCCATAAATTTTTCATGTTTTCAAGCATTCTGTCTCTGCCTTTGTAGATTCAGGGGCTGCGGGTGATTTTGTGGACGAGGCCTGGGCACGACTGCACGGTATTACCTTGTGGAAACTGGACAGGCCTTTTCCTGTCACCGCACTAGATGGGGACAGGGAGCGTCAACCTTGTCACAGCGTCACTCTAGCTCCATGCTGTCCAGAACCACCAGGAAACCATCCAATTGCATGCCATCACATCTCCTAGTTTTCACATCATTCTTGGCTACCCCTGGCTCTCCCTCCACAATGCACGCGTCTGTTGGACTACTGGTACCCTCCTGGCCTAGGGCAAACACTGCCAGTCTTCATGTCTCCTGGCCCAGTCTCCTCTTGATGTGCGGGTGCCTCCCTCTGACCTATTCTTGGTGCCTCCAGCATAACATGAACTGGAGGCGGTTTTCAGCAAGGCGCCCAGCCTGGTTCTACCTCCTCACAGGGACTTTGACTGTGCCATTGAACTGCTTCCTGGAACCATGCCACACTATAGGCGCACCTTCGCTCTCTCTGCTCCTGCACATCGCACCATGGAGAAATACATCGCTGAGGCCTTGGCAGCTGGTTTCATCTGCCCTTCTACATCTCCAGCCAGTGCAGGGTTTTTCTTCGTGACTAAGAAGCTGGGAGATCTACGCCCCTGCGTGGACTACCGGGGGCTCAACAAGGTCACCGTTAAAAACCGCAACCCACTTCCACTCATGTCGACAGCTTTTGAGAGACTTTGTAGATTCAGGGGCGGCGGGTGATTTTGTGGACGAGGCCTGGGCACAACAGGGGGCAATATGGTTCACTAAGCTGGATCTTAGGAGTGCCTATAACCTTCTTAGCATTAAGGAGGGGTACCAGTAGAAGACGGCCTTCAACACTCCTATGGGCATTACGAGTATCTTGTGATGCCCTTCGACCTGACCAACGCACCAGCCGTGTTCCAGGTGCTCATTAATCATGTACTCCGGGAGTTTCTGAATCAATTCGTCCATGTCTATCTGGATGACATATTAATCTTCTCGATAGTGGTCTGGCGTACACCGTCAGACGCATACTGGACTCTCGCCTGGTCCGGAGTCGTCAGCAGTACCTGGTGGACTGGGAGGGGTACGGTCCCAAGGAGCGGTCCTGGGAACCCGCAGCTCAGATCCTGGACAAGTCTTTAATCTCTGCCTTTCTTCACAGACCAGGGCAGCAAGGGGGTCGCGTCCGAAGCGGCTCCACGGGGAGGGGGTCCTGTCAGGGCCACACTGCTCAAGCTGGTAAATCCACCGGCAGCAGAGGACAACGGGGCACTAGGACCAATTAGTTTGTTTATTCATTTCACCTGTTGGCCCTGCTGGCTATTTAAGTTCACTTATTTTGTTGCACTGTGTTCATTCGTTGCCAAACATCACACTGTAAAGACTTGCTATCGTTTTTCTTCAGTAAGACTCCTTTGGAGCACTTTCATTTGACTCAGTGTCCGTCTATGTTTTGTCTAGTTCTCCTTCTGGTTATACAGTTTGTTATCCACACCTGGGCCCACTTAAATACTTAAGGCCATAACATAAGTAATGCATTTCACACTTCTCTCATTGTAGCTGTAGGCCACCAGTCTCAATGCAAATACATGTGTGGATTGTACATAATCTGCATTTTTGTTCCTCTCAAGAACCTTTTTGTTTATCAGTGGCAGCAATTTCATGTTGCAAATAAAGTTTTTACAGTTGCAAATGTGTCACTTTTTTCACTGTAGGCCTACATTCTATGAAGTAAAGATGACTCATTCACTGTTAGTATGTGTCGAAAATGCATACAGAATGTTCGACACTTAAAACATGTGGAGTGGTTCACAGTAATAGGAATCTGAATTATACAAAACTTCAAAAAGGTATCAGTATCAGAAATTCATACTGTCTAATGTATGAAGGTAGAACTGAAACTAAAAAAGGTTTTTGTAATGCCATCAAATGTTGTGTATTTTGAAAGTTGTGTTATGATTGACTATGTTTCTCTTGGATAGAAAACGTGCTAGTGTTTAGACAAAATTATTTGATATGGAGTCTGGTTTGCTGTGTTTTGACAGTGTATGCATACAGTTATTTAGCATTTTGAAATGTGGCGTCTGTAATTAATTAACAAAATGTGGTATTTGGCTAACTGTGATGTAGGCTAGGTGTGTTGCTGTGTTAAGTGTTTTGAAAAAGTATGTTAAGTAATGCTTGTTAGCAATTGTAAAAAACTAACATTTGAACCGAAATATTAGGTGAAAAGGTAGGGTGAAATCTTGCTTTAAAGCACAACATTTAAAAAAGGAAAACAACTAACACAACTCAAGATCCTTATGTAAAGTTCAACAAGCATTTAATGTAGGAATGGTACAACGGCCTGAAATGCTGACATCACGCTGAACAGTAAGTAGGCTTAAAGGAAAATCAATTGAAACTTTGGTACGCGAACCAAAACAGTTATTAAACTACTGAGTAATGTAGAATTTTCTTTTGTAAATTTGTGTTATGTGATGTCAGCTAAGATTAGTCGTTGAACATAAAATGAAATCGGCTATCTTAGTCGTTCTGCTAGCTAGCTAATCAAGCTAATTTTAACTGACATTATTAGGCTACTGCATTGCGTCACAACTTGAAAGTTTAAATACCACCACCAATGTTCATACTCAGACATGGGCCTACAGTAAGATGCAACAATAATAGGCAATATTTAAACAAAAACAAAATCTGACTGTTTTAGTACTTTTAAAGCTATACTTTGGCGGTGCGCTCAGACGCAGTGGCTCTATGCTCTCCAGTTTAGTGCTTATTAAGTGTGTTTTTGTTGTTTGTGTGCTCATTAATGTTACGTTTAGTTGGGCTAATCCAAGCTACAGTCGACTGGCTATTTTATATATCGGACTACGAAGCAACCAAGCAATCACAAGCGAATTTCTGCAGTCACACAGTATACCGGAGGAGATAGCCAGAACACCGGGCTCTCCGTGGATTGTCATCGGCTCTGGCAAGAGACGAAGGCGGAGGAGACATAGGAAGCAAAAGCGTGGATGCCGGTCGGGCATACATGCTAGGCTAAAAAAACAACCACATAAACCACCTCTTCACAAGGTCTTTCTCACCAACGCCAGATCTATCACCAACAAAATGGACGACTTACACCTACAGTTTGCCACAAACAACCTCATGAGAGACTGCTTCATTCTGCTAATAACAGAGATGTGGCTAAACTCGTTCATACCCGACGCCGCCATAGAGCTAGCAGGCCACACTGTTCCGCTGGGACAGAAACAAAGACTCCGGTAAAACCAAAGGTGGTGGGTGGGCTTTGCATTTATTTACTGGTGTACCAACACCATCATCGCAGGCAGCCATTGTTCTCCTGATCTGGAGTACATGATGATCAAATGCAGGCCTTTTTACTTTCCTCTTGAATTTACAGCTGTAATCGTTACAGCTGTTTACATTTCACCAGTCGCTAACGCTAGAACAGCTCAAGGCTACTTGCTAAACGCCATAAATTCTCAACAGAACATCTACCCTGAGGCTGTCCACATCATAGCTGGGGATTTCAACCATGTGGACTTAAAAGCAGTTCTCCCGAAATTCCATCAACACATCAAATGTGCAACCAGGGGGAAAAACACTTTGGACAAGGCCTATTCAAACATCAAGAATGGCTACAGGACAACATCACTACCTCCCCTGGGACAGTCAGACCACCTATCCATACTTCTAACCCCAGCATACACCCCCCTAAGAAGGAAAGCTCCTCCTATCATCTAAAATGTTCAAACATGGCCTGATGGAGCCTCCTCGCAGCTTCAGGATTGCTTTGAGAGGACTAACTGGGATATTTTTGAGGACCAGGATCTGGAGGAGTACACATCTGTTACATCTGTTACTCTGTTACATTAAGAACTGTTGACAATGTCACTGTCGACAAACGCATCCGGGTGCACTCCAACCAGAAACCCTGGATGACAAAGGAGGTCAGAACTTTCTTAAAGGCTTGCATCGCTGCCTTTAGTTCTAAGGACAAAGCCCTCTACAACGTGGCTAGAGCCAACCTTCAGAGAGCCATCAAAGGTGCAAAAGTGGAGTACAAAAAAGAGATTGAGGACCACTTTAACCACAACGACCCGCGACAACTATGGCAAGGTATCCAGCACCTCACCAACTACAAAGCTATCAACCAAAAGGCCGTTGATACAAATGCGTCCTTGGCTGAGGAGCTTAATTGCTTCTTTACCCGCTTTGAGGTGAGAACAGCAGAGCCAGCAGAGACAGTCACACCATCCACATCCACCTCCAACAGCCACACACTCACGGTACAGGAGCATGAGGTGAGGCGTGTACTCAAGGCTGTCAACCCAAGAAAGGCTGCAGGCCCGGATGGAATGACAGGAAGGGTGCTGAGAGAATGTGCAGACCAGCTTTCGATGGTCTTCACAAAGATCTTCAACCTGTCCCTGTCAAAAGCTATCATCCCATCCTGCATGAAATCTGCAATATTAATCCCACTGCCAAAGAAACCAGTCATCAGCGGCCTCAACGACTACCATGCGATTGCACTAACCCCAGTCATCATGAAGTGCTTTGAGAAGCTGGTCCAACAGTACATCAAAGCCTGCCTCCCGGCTACCTTCGACCCACACCAGTTTGCCTACAGATCAAATAGGTCTACTAAGGATGCTGTTACTACAGCCCTACACACCGCACTGCTCCACCTCGAATGGCAGGGCAGTTACGTGAGGATGCTCTTTATAGACTACAGCTCGGCATTCAATACTGTCATCCCGGATAGACTGGTCTCCAAACTGTCTGACTTAGGACTCTCCCAACCTATCATTCACTGGATCAAAGACTTCCTGACCAATCGCCCCCAGGCAATTAGATTAGGCCCCCACATCTCCTCCACCCTCACACTCAGCACCGGTGCCCCACAGGGCTGTGTGTTGAGCCCCCTTCTCTACGCACTCTACACCCACGACTGCACCCCCAACCACCCTACCAACACTATCATCAAGTTTGCGGATGACACAACTGTGGTTGGACTCATCTCAGGAGTTGATGAGACAGCCTACAGGGATGATGTCCAAAAACTGACTGGGTGGTGTAAGGAAAACAATCTGGCCCTGAACCCTTCCAAAACGAAAGAACTTCTAATAGACTTCTGGAAACACATTACGGAGCATACACCACTGCACATCAACGGGGTCTGTGTGGAAAGGGTCCCGGCCTTCAGGTTCCTAGGCACGCACATCGCTGAGGACCTCTCCTGGACCACTAACACCACAGCAGCAGTCAAAAAGGCACAGCTAAGACTCTACTTTCTGAGAATCCTCAGGAAGAACAACCTGCAAAAGCAGCTGCTAGTGTCGTTCTACCGTAGTTCCATCGAGAGCGTGCTGACGTACTGCCTCTCTACGTGGTAAACTAGCAGCTCGGCAGCAGACAAGAAAGCCCTCCAGAGGGTCATCCACTCTGCTTAGAAAATCATTGGCTGCCCACAGCCTTCTCTACAGAAACTTTACACTACCCGCTGCCTCAGCAGAGCAGCCAACATAGTAAAAGACCCTTCCCACCCTGGACACCACTTGTTCGTACTGCTATTTATTCATCATTTAATTAGCATCTGCACTCCAACAATACATGTGCAACAAGTCCACTCATTACGGTGCAATAACTTACTGACTTGATTGTATCGTATACTGCCTCGACCGTATAGTCCATACGTATCATAGGTCTACATTTATTGTTATATTTATTTTATTAAGTAGTTTGGGTTTAGCTTGTGTTTGATAAAGTTTATATGTTTTTACTGTGTGTTATGTGTGATTGCACCATCAGGAATGCTTCTAATTGGGCTGTACCCTGTGTAGTGACAATAAAGGAATCTTAATCTTAATCCCCCCACTAACACTATCTTTTGGTTTTGACATTTTCAATAGGGCTATAGCTACAATATGTGAGTACGGATTTAGTACGTGTTTTTCCTAACTTCAATTGGGTAGCCTACTGAAGAAGTCCACTACCTTTAAACCGTGCCCTTAATTACTGTATATTTGATATAGTCTTATAAATTATATTCTCTGAGCTATTGTTATTGCTTACATCCCACCTATAGAACCCCCCCCCCCCCCCCACACACACAATTTTATAGTCGCTGCTCCACCCCTGCAGGAAGTGATCAAATTACTTTTCAAGCTGCTACTCCCCTTTTCGTTCGATTACAGCTGACGGTGACTGCTGAGATCACAAGCACGTTCAGTCGATTGCTCAGTGATCTGCTCAGTTCCCCACGTCAACAAAGATAAGATTAGTTCGTTTTCGTTTTACGACATTCAAGTGTCTGCTAATGTAAATTTAGTGATGTGTATTTAACTGTTTTCTCAGTTAAATACGTTATGATCAGCAATCAAGAACCATGGCGCGCAGGCACCGGCTGTCAGTCTCGTCTGCGCTGATCCAAATGTGTTTTTTGTTATTGTTGGCGGAGATAAGCGGCAGAACTCTAAAGAAATGTCTCGATGTCGAGCCTTTCCTGACTGAACGACCTCCCGTGGTCCTGAGTAAGTGTAGTGTATTCTAATATTTAGACTGTTTCTATCCCTTTGGTGTTGTTATGTTTAAACCGAACTTGGGTGGAAGTTGCCTAACCTTGCGTAATTCTTTCGGATCGTGAAACATTAAGATGAATAACTAGAAAAAGTGTATGAATATAATGTCGACTACGTGCCATTACACATGCATTTCTTAGCCTTGATCATAGATCACACAAGTATATTTGTTTTGTTGCCGTTAGACCAAAGCTGTAATCAGACTGAACATATCTAATTAAATATTCACCATGACCTGTTGGTCGAAACTGTAGAGTCATATGACTGCGAATGTAACACAATGTGACCCTCGAGCTCAATCAGCTTGTTTTGTGCAAGAGATAACCTCTCCTCGACTCTCTCGGAAATGTGCAGATATGACGGGTAGCCTACAGGTACTGTGAATACGCTTATTAGAAATAACACCAAAGCATGTGATTGGCACGACAAACAGAATTGATTGGTGTGGCAGCCTAGCACTTATCTTCCATTGTAGAGCTGTAAAGATGGCCTGTCCACTTTATGCAAAATTACTAAATATCAAAATAAATAAATTTGATTGTAATCAAAAATATGGACAATTTATGGTCATGTAAGAACAGAGGACCTGTCCCTCTACTCTGCAGCAGGTCATGGGTTTAGGTAATGAAAATAATTCAGTATTCATGTTTGGGAATAAGTTCCATTATCAGTCTGTCTCACTCCACAAAATTTTGGCGAAATCTTTGCATTTAGCCACTTAACCTCAGTGTTGAAATAATTGCATATTTGCACTATCATGTACTTGCATAACTACATTCATTTGTGCTTTATCACTGTAATCACCTATTAAGAATAACGTACACAGCAAAGGTTCTTCTTGCCCTTTGACCTATAGGGGGTTTCCAACTTGACTACTCATTAAATTTACCACTAGACCACGTATTGTGGATAACTGGTTCTTATCATTTGTTTGTGCTAAGTCAAGGTGAAATTACATGAGTGTGAAGAGCATTAATAATTGCTAAATACCTTTGTTGTGGAATCAGTTCTGGTGAAGGATTCTTGCTTAATCAGAGAGGGTCCACTGACAAATTTGTTTCCCAGGCAAAGCGAAACGTACGTACTAAAATCATTTCATGGCAGCTTTAATTTGGATGGATGAGATTGGGTACTAACATATTACGCTTGTTTTTCGGCATGGGCAAACAAATTCCCAAATGTGCTGTTGGGGCGGTGTGTTTCAGAGCGCCTGTCGTGGAAATATTTTGCCGACTCAAAGCAACTTGCGAATCTGAGGAGACGGCTGACCCTCTGCACTGTATGTCCAGGCCTTTAGCCTCGATGACCAGTTATGGTCGCGGGCGCTTACTGGGATGGAGTTGAAATGTGAAAGCCAGCATATTGTTGGTTCATGAGAATCGGATTTCGTTTGAGGTCTTTTTTAGAAAATGTAACAAACTGCTTGTTTAGCCATTTCAACTTACAGCATGCATACTAATAACTTACTCATAACCCACCCTGACCCACTCATGTCTACACTAGAGCTGCTTTCTATAATGTGTGACACTTTATCTACACGTGGTTTCATTAACTTCAACAGCCCTGACGAATGTAAAAATGAACAACCTTATATGGACCCTCCCCTCCTAATATTCACATTTTATTGCAACTGGGACTTGTGCTTTAAGTAACTCATACACTATCCTTGACTGTGTGTGTGTGAGAAAGAGAGAGAGACAACATTTTATATTTTGCTGAGACTTACCCAAAGGCATCACTGCTGTTTATTGCGTCTCCTAAATTTTAACTAACGGAGGATCACAGATAGGGTTTGAGTACCTTTCACATTTGAACTGATACCTATTTTCGGTACATTACTTACTCATACTTTAATACTTTTAAGTATGTACATACATTAACCTCTTAGCAAGAGGTTTCTATTTTTTTATATTTGTCTAAAGATACATAGTTAAATTGAAAAACCAATAACTGAAGAACATATAAATGTGTGTGTGTGTGTGTAGTATTATTTGAAACCTAATTCCAAGTAATTTCATAAAGTATAAATAGTTTTTTGTGTTGAAATGCGTTAATACCTGAACTTTATTTATGGGCAATTTTCTCCCTCCATGTATTATTGGAGGAATCGTAATGACTGGATATTGTCTAACTTCAGTATTTAGTGATTTTTTTTGTCGTTGATGTCTTATCCTAACTTACAAATGAAAAGTATCTATCTATCTATCTATCTATATATATATATATATATATATATATATATATATATATATATATACTATACATTTAAGCCCAAAACTATGGCAAATTTTGAGTTACAGTGAATTTGACAATAGGTTTCTTCTGGCTAGAAATTACATAAGAAGGTGACAAAAGACAATAATAACAATAATAATAATAACTTTATTTATATAGCACCTTTCAAAACAGTTTTACAAGGTGCTTTACAATAAAAATAACAGTAACAAAAATTTAATATAATTAAGACAGAGTAAAATCAAGTAATACAAAAAAAACAAAATATAAGGTAGCGGTTAAGAGAAAGCTTTAAGATAAAAGTGAGTTTTAAGAAGTGATTTAAAAGAAGAAACTGAGGTGGCCTGCCTGAGATCATTAGTTCCAAAGCTTAGGGGCTCGAACAGCAAAAACCCGGTCACCCTTGCTGCAGAATTTGGATTTTGGAACTTTTTAAACGGCCCTGCTGGAGGATCTCACGCGGTGATAAAAGCAGATCGCAGATATAGGCAGGCGCCAAACCATTCAAGGCTTTAAAAACTAGTAGTAAAATCTTAAAATCAATTCTAAAACTCACAGGTAACCAATGAAAGGCTGCAAAGATAGGTGTTATGTGGTCTCTTCTTCTAGTACGAGTTAAAAACCTGGCAGCAGCGTTTTGAATCAATTGCAATATTTGGATGTTTCACTTGCTGATTCCAGAATAAAGTACATCGCAATAGTCGAGATTGGAGGAGATAAAAGCATGGATGACCTTTTCTAAATCTGCAGATGAAAGGAATGATCTGATTTTGCTTAGCTGTCTTAGTTGGCAAAAGCATGATCGTATAACATTGGCCACCTGAGTGTCAAACAGTAGGACATTTTGTTCGAAATATGAACCAAAAATATGACTTATTTGTGTTTTTTTTTTAATATTTTGACAAAACATGCCATGTCCAAAATTACTCATACCCTTTCTCAGTTATCAATGACAGAGCCTTCATTTGGCATCACGGCAGTCAAACGGTTCTTATAATTGCAAACAACCTTTTCGCACATTTCCACTGGGATTTTGGACCACTCCTCTTTTGCGAAGATCTCCAGGACCTTGAGGTTGGCAGGCTTCCTTGCCATCACTCTGGTCTTTAGTTCCCTACACAGATTCTCCATGGGATTCAGGTCTGGACTCTGGTTGGGTCACTCCAAAACGTTTGTTTTCTGTTAACCATTTCTTGACCACTTTGGATGTACTGTATGTTTCGGATCATTGTCTTGTTGGAAGGTCCAGTGCTGCCCAAGGCCAAGTATTTCTAGACTGCCTGATGTTTCCCTTCAGAATTTTCATGTAGTCCTCTTTTCTCATGATGCTGTTTACTTTGACAAGGTTGCCCGGCCCATTGGCTGAAAAACACCCCCAAAGCATTACAAAACAGGTTAAATACAAATGACATAAAATAGGCCTATATTAAAAAGTAAATGACTGCACACCCGAACAGGCATTTAAATACAATGAGCATAGGTATTTAAAATTATATAGCTTTTCCACAAATGTTTAGTAACTCAAATAGAGACTTTATATGGCACATACATTGTCTGCCGTGTCTGTACACACGCTATTTTTGAGTTGGTAAAGGAAAACACTGGTAGAACTGCACTGTAAAACACCAAGTAATGTTAACTAAACAGCCAGCTTTTTGTTACGTAAATTAACGCTGGTCTGAGACTTGAGCTAGCATGGACCTGTGTACGGTTATGATAGTTTGGTTGAGTAACCGTAACAGGCCCGGTTCTAGAATGCATTCTTTAATGGAGAAATGACTGATGGTGAGGGGGCAACATATTTATAATATATATATATATATATATATATATATTAGATAATAGATATCACTTTGAAATCTTTAATTTTGAGAATAAGTTTGTTAATAAATATTAGACAGAATTAAATCTTAACAATTTGTCTGAGACAGATCTGACACCTTTCTAAGGGGTTGAATATTTATTGCAATATGATACAGACCTATTGCAAACTATTAAGTGGTCTGTATTTTCTTATATATTTTTTTCCTTTCCTAGGCTTTGTTCTTTCCCACAGGGTTATTAAAATGTGTTTCCCTTTGTGTTCGAATAAGTCGAGTTTCTTATTTTCTTTTTAAGTCAACAGACTTCATTTTCCCCCACCATTAGACAGGACAAACGTGTTTTCAGTTTTTTTTAAATCAAGTGATTAAACAGCGAATGCTCCAAATTTGTGTTACTTACAAAATGTTTATTAATAAAAACAAATTCATACATTTTCAATTGATCTAAAAGTCACAGTTTTAGTGTCGAACAAAGATTTTAAATTTTACAGAGTTGATACTTTGGTGTAGCCAAGCGGTGTCTTCCGAAAGCTCAAACCTCCTATGGCCAACTTTGACATTAGTTTACTTCTTTGTCTGGGAAAAATAATGTATATGTTGCTACAGATAATTTGAAAAACAAACTGCCTTTACAGTTACATGGTCGTTTACCTAAATTAAGGCTAAAATATTACATACGTGTATGCTGAAAACCGCGAACGTGTCAAACAACTTAGCTTTTCTATGACGCGGCCCTAGTCAACTACAATTCTACGGCTCCGAACCAAAGTACTACTTGCGTTTGCGTTTGTACACGCATAATCAGTGCCAGATAATCACCGGGTCGAAAACACATTTCAAAACATCTCAGTAAAATGTAGGTCCCATTGCAAGATCATTGCTCTGTATTATTTGTACATATCTGCTTATTTAGCCTATAAAGCAGTAATACACAGGCATACTCTCTCGTTGAAATAGGCTACTATCATTTTCCCTGCCTCCCCCAATTGATCTTGCAAAAGTAAAAGCCCTCTGCCCAACAAACTTCTATAATTTATACTGATGATAATCTGGATCTATTTTAGCTATGTAATTCCACACGACTTTTGGAAGTAGGCTAGCTGATCTGCTCATTTCTGCAGTCTGCTCCGCAAACTTAAACAAAACAATAAATTGACCAATACATACATCTTGTTTTCTTAACGCACTGATTTTTCATGCATGCTTAAATAACATCTGTGGTCACAAATACGGCATGCATGCCACTCGCAATCTTTAAAGAAACCAAGGCTTCGGTAGACATAACAAACAGAACATGAAAGGAAAGGTCCAACTTTTCGGATCACTTATCATGCACATTAAGTTCTTTATTAGCAGGAGTATTTTAAATGAAACTTTTTTCAAATCCCCTAGGTACATTAATATAGCCTTAACAAATGAATTACCTTGATACTTAAAATGACCCCGCAACATTAATTTAACAACTAGTTTGGCCCATAAAACGTTCCCAATGCATCACTTACATTCACAATGACAGCTAAAGTTTAAATGTAATGCGTTAGGCGATAGGCCTATGTAATTGTAGCCAAACAGACTAACATAACCATACATAAAACATAAAAAATATATCTCGCTTTATGGATTTCAATCAACGCGACTGAATTCTAACCAAAACTAAAACAAACTAGCTTGCAAGCTAGTAGTAATGCTTGCTACAGGCACAGACGCATCATTTCAATTTCTACTGAAATAATCAACAACAGTTAATATTTTCCCGGACATGCCGTTAGGTCATAACAAAATTATGAAAAACCAATGAACACATACACTGAGATTATGTCTCTCTATATTGTTTTCCCGTCACAAACCAAATGAAATTAGTGGAGAAAAGTATGGCTCTAACCGCTGTCCGGGCACAAGTGAAGTACTTCAAAGCATCAAATGTATCACATGCTTTGAGGGGGCGGATCTCTTATTTCCACGAAGCGATTGATCTGCTATTTGGCTCACTCCTCAATGAGACCTCCTTCTATGTCCTGTGAAAAGCTGTAAAGCGACCGATGCATTTTGGGGTAATAGCAACACAAGTAAAGTATTTGAAACACATTTTAGGTCATTTATATATGACCGATCGGAGCCGTCGCTCAAGGTCAGATCCCGAGAGGGGTTGTCTTGAAATTGAGTCGAAGTTTGACCGTTTAATATTATGGGAAGGGACCGGAAATTTGGCTTAAACGCTAGGGGCGCACCATTTTTGACTGGCCGTTTTGATCTAAAAAAGGCAGATTCTAACTAAGTTCAGCGTCTACCACCGCGCAGTGGTGAGTTTTAAAATTATAACTGATGTTATAGCGGTAGAAATATGGAAAGATTGAATATTAGTGGCTTAAGGAGATGTGCTTAAACTAATTCATCAATCGTTTGATATTAAATAAAACATATATTGTTGTATTGAACTGCTTAAAGTTAAGGATTTTTTCGAGTAAGAACAAAACCTACGCTATTTGGAAGCTAACTGTGAATTAGCAAGAGCTGTATAGATATTAACACTTATATGTTGTGAAACTAAGTTCTACTATTGAATGACTTAAACGACCCAGACCAACAAAAAACGTTATATTTGTGTCAATTCAAACTGTTTAAAAACGCTACACGGTGCGATTTTCTACACCGCTGCGTGAATGTGCTGTCGTTGGTTACATTGGAGCAGTTACGTTTGTCTAGCCTGCCATCATACTCTTTGATCCTTTTTTTTTATCATAGCCACAACACCAACCTCCTATTCCTTGTAAAAGCCACACCACATTCCTCCATATCTAGACTACTTTTCTTGCTGTGCTGAAGTTGCCATGTGCTGTATCCACTGGCACTAACGTTAGTCGAGGCGCAGCCACGATACGCCAATGGTGCGTGCTAGCTAGCTGTTGCTAGTAGAGACCAGGACGGCGATCCACCTCTACATTTTGAGCACATAACCCTTTAAATTACTTGCACCAGCAATGAAAGCAGTGTGAGGTTTAGAGATTATAAAATTAAACATTGTACATTCGAATAGACCAAATGAGACGTTCAACTCTACCAGTGCCCGCATACAATCACAGTTGGCTAGCTAAAATTAATAGTACAATAATGCTTGCGTGTGGTAACAAGAGTACGCAACGCAGTAGTGTAGTGAGAAAGTGAAATGATAGCAAGTTCAACATGCTTTTTTATATGGCCAGACCAACCAATCAGATACAAGTAAACTTGGATTATATCTAGCATGTTTATGATTGGCCAAATCGAAAAGGATGAAAAAAACACTTTTCAGTTACTTAAAACTTTTGGGATGAAGCTGAGCTAGGTTGTTGGGGCAGTCGGAGCATTTAGTAGGGCATTGCCCGCCCCAAGCCCATGCCCATGCCCATGCCTCATACCATAATGTTTAGGGAACATTCATATTATTTTGTGGGTAATTTCTGCCTCGCGCAGTGAGTACAGCTCTGCCACTGTAGTGTTTGTTACGCACTGCCCTGCCAAACCAAAACTAATTTAGGCACAACCGCATCATAATATAATTAAACTATATTAGTTTTAATGCCTTCATCGCCTATACTGCACTTTGTGGTGATTCTTTTGAGGATTTGTAGTTTTACTTTGTGGTACCTTGTTTCTCTACCTCGTCTGATTAATGCAGTAGGTTACGGATTTTCGAAAGTAGCAGGCTAGCAAAATAGAATTTTGTCTCTCGTGAGAGTGAGGATCTACTCGTAATCATGCTTAACAGGACGACGTGATTGGTCGTCGCGCTCGTCTGGAGTTGAAACGTAAAGTTGAGCTTGCTTTGATGCAGTGAGGCGAGTGGGTGTTTTTAATTTAACTGATTAATATTGCTGATATTTTACAAGATATATTGTTGGTAGCAATATTGTTATCGCGATAAATATACAGTTTATCGTGCAGCCCTTCTGTCTAGGAGACGTGGAGTCCTCCTTGGTTGGCGTCCTTGGAGGCCAGCTTTGTGCAGTGTACACTGGAGTGTTTGCTTTGAGATGTGGGTACCAGAATTGCTCAGATTCTTCAGGATGGCCTTGGTGAACTTCCGCTGCACACCTAATCAGCTCCGGAACAGGTTATAAGTATTATACTAATTGATTGCATTTGGTATACCGCTTTTCATCCAAAGTGCTTTACACTGTATGGGGGGACTCACAGTTTGGTTGCTAATGTCTTGCACCCACCTTGGTGATTCCACGGCAGCCATTTTGCTTCAGACCTGCTCACCACACATCAGTATATGACCTACTGAGAGTCACAAGGGGCAGGAGAGGGGATTAATGAGCCAATTGGGAGCTGCAGGTATGATTAGGTGGTCAGGGTTGATGGGGCCAGGTTGGGCAATTTAGCCAGGACCGTGGGGTAACACCCCTACTCTTTCGAGGGGTGCCATGGGATCTTTAGTAACCACAGAGAGTTAGGACACCCGTTTAATTTTCCATCGGAAAGACGCACACTGTACAGAACAGTGTCCCTATCACTGTCCTGGGGCATTGGGCTGCCACAGACCAGAGGGTAGAGGGACCCCTACTGGTCAACCAACATGTTATGTTCGATATAACAGATCCAAACATATGCAATAGTTTATTTAATAATTGTATTGCTCTTGTTCATAGTAGATCTTATAAAGCCTATTTTTATCTTATTTAATTCTTTACTCTTATTTTGCACATTTAAGCAGTGGCGGGTTTAAATTTCATTGTGTATACTGGCATAAGATGGATAAAACCAAACTTTGAAATTTTAACCGAGGTCCACGGGATCTTCTAGGATTGGTGATACTATTTTCTAAGATAATTGGTTGGTCAGTAAGCGGGGCTTTTATTCGTGTTGATCTGTTATCTGAAACATAACCTGCTTCGGAGCAGGTTAGGTGTGAAGCATATATTACCATGGCGATTTACCCCAGTAAAAAGAAGTGACCCACCGTCGCAGTACAGATAACCCCGGGTTATACCTGAAGTTACCTTGCCAACCCCAAATCCTGCTTTGTGGTATAGGCCTCTGGCTTCTGTAACTACAACAGGCAAGCCTCAAACCTTTATTGAAACAAACACATATTTCTCACGCATTCACACATTTGCTTTTGGGAAGCGTGAACTGCGATTGCAGACCATTGAAAAACGCTAAAATACCACTTTGCATGGCGCCCTATACGCAACGCCTGCAAGCGGAAATAAATAAATAAAATCGGACAGTGATCTTTATTTTACTTCTGCAAAGCGGCAAGCCATGGGTGACTGCAGTGAGAGCAAAGCGGCGATTCAATAGGAACATTTGAGAAAGTTGTAGTTCATTTTGTGTTGGTTGGTGTAAGAATGAGAAGTTATGAAACTGGGGAAATGGCTGTAAATAGTCATGTTACTATGTACTATGTTCTAAGTACAAAGACGAATAAATGTCTGAAGCGTGTGGTGACGACCCCAAGCAACGGTACAATACTGTACTCGTTTCTCATGATCACGCAGAGGTTTTCTGAAAAGTTGGTAGCCCTGGCAATAATAAATTAAATATAGGCCTGTTATATAACCAAATAAAAACAAACTTGCTCATAGGCCTATACACAAATGAATAAATACTAGAAAGACTGTAGCCTATGCCAACATCTTTGCTAGACTAGTTGTAAGCCTGTCACATGGACAAACTCCCAGTGTCAGTGCTGGTAATGGTTGGATTACATGAGAGCAGAGGCACAACACTATGCTAAGGTTAAATGTTCTTGTCAAATAATAATATCTAATAATTAATGCTGATGCGTAATGAATAATGATGGATTAGGCCTACAATTTTTATGTGCTATTTGGGATAAAAAAAAAACGCCAACTTTGAATTCTGATTTAGAAATCGATTTCCATGGCAATGATCGAAGCTTCGAAGCATTTGGGTAAGCCCTAATAAACTGTTGCTTTTAGCCTGGATAATGTATTTCAATTCTTCATATTTGTCTAATATTATAGTTTGCTCATCTTCTGTAAAATGTGCAGCTCTGGTAAATTTGTCCACGTTTGCGATTGGTCATAACACCATCCCTTTCATGTGAACACGCTCATAGCTAGATTGGGTAAACATGGGTTGATTTACAAAACAGATAACCACCTTCGTGGTACCACTTATGTGTGATTGCGGTTGTTAGGGTTAGTGAAGCTAGCTGTAGTCGCGAAAATTGCGCTGCATACAGCGTTGTAGAACTGCTGGAGTGGACACAAATATAAAGTTTTTGTCGAAAGTCGTTTAGATCATTCAAAATTAACACTTGGTTTCACAACATATAGCCTAAGTGTTAATATATAGGCAATAAAGCTCTTGCTTTAAAAAAAAAAGTTTAACAGCCTAGGCCTAATGTCAAACGTGCTTTCCGCTGTGGTTGCAGCTGATATGATTGCTAGAATGTCATTGCACACAGCCTATGTTCTTTAGGGAGTAGCCCATGTCTATGAGATAATAATGAAATAATAATAATATAAAGGTGGTTCTCAGGTGCTGGTCGAGGTTCTGTTGTTTTGTCATTAACGTTGTTTACACTCTGTTGTTGTGGCTGAACTATAGTTCCTGGGGACTTGGGTAACCAGCTGGAGGCCAAACTTGATAAGCCCAGCGTGGTTCATTATATCTGCTACAAGAAGACCAACGACTTCTTCACCCTCTGGCTCAACTTGGAGCTGCTGGTTCCTGTCGCCATTGATTGCTGGATTGACAACATAAGGTACACCTGGCTACAATACTTATTGACAAATATATAAAATATCTGGCTGATGGACTATGGAATTAGACTATCAATATTCACAAATAAATGCAGCAAGATTCACAAATGTGTGTAAATGTCCCTCTGGCTAAAGAAAAGAACCCAATAGATACTGTGTATTGGCTGGAAACATTCCTCAGAGATTTTAGTCCATATTGACATGATTGCATCACTCAGTTGCTGCAGATTTGTCGGCTGCACATCCATGATGCGAATCTCTCGTTCCACCACATCCCAAAGGTGCTCTATTGGATTGAGATCTGGTGACTGTGGAGCCCATTTGAGTACAGTGAACTTATTGTCATGTTCAAGAAACCAGTTTGAGATGATTTGAGCTTTGTGACATGGCGCCGTATCCTGTTGGAAGTAGCCATCAGAAGATGGGTACACTGTGGTCATTGAGGGATGGACATGGTCAGCAACAATACTCAGGTAGGCTGTGGCGTTTAAACGATGCTCAATTGGTACTAAGGGGCCCAAAGTATGCCAAGAAAATATCCCCCACACCATTACACCACCACCACCAGCCTGAACTGTTAATACAAGGCAGGATGTATCCATGCTTTCATGTTGTTTACGCCAAATTCTGACCCTACCGTCCGAATGTCGCAGCAGAAATCGAGACTCATCAGACCAGGCAACATTTTTCCAATCTTCAATTGTCCAATTTTGGTGAGCCTGTGCGAATTGTAGCCTCAGTTTCTTGTTCTTAGCTGACAGGATAGGCACCCGGTGTGGTCTTCGACTGCTGTAGCCCATCTGCTTCAAGGTTCAACGTGTTGTGCGTTCAGACATGGTCTTCTGCATACCTTGGTTGTAACGAGTGGTTATTTGAGTTACTGTTGCCTTTCTATCATCTTAAACCAGTCTGGCCATTCTCATCTGACCTCTGGCATCAACAAGGGATTTTCGCCCAGAGAACTGCCGCTCACTGGATATTTTCTCTTTTTCGGACCATTCTCTGTAAACCCTAGAGATGGTTGTGCGTGAAAATCCCAGTAGATCAGCAGTTTCTTAATTACTCAGACCTGCCCGTCTGGCACCAACAACCATGCCACGTTCAAAGTCACTTAAATCACCTATGTTCCCCATTCTGATGCTCTGTTTGACCTTCACCAGGTTGTCTTGACCATGTCTACATGCCTAAATGCATTGAGTTGCTGCCATGTGATTGGCTTATTGGCTTAGATATTTGCGTTAACGAACAGTTGAACAGGTGTACCTAATAAAGCGGCCAGTAAGTGTATACTGTATATATACACTGGCTTTGCGTTTGTCGACGGCTTTATACATTGCGTTGGTCATTGTTTATTGCGTTGGCTTTGTACAATGCATTGCTCGTTGCCTATTGCGTTGTCCTCTGTATTGACTATGCTGAGAGAAATATTTAAACTTCCAAACGGTAGACTAGGTCGCAAGTAACAGACAACAGCGATGGAAGGCTGTGTGACATAATCAGCATAGTCAATGCAAACGACAACGCAATGGGCATTGCGCTGTTGCAAAAGCAATAGTCAACGAGAAACACATTGTACAAAGTCAAAGCAATAGGCAACTACAAACGCAAATCAACGACCAATGCAATGTATAAAGCCCACACAAAAGCCAACAACAAACGCAAAGCCAGATGCATAATTTTTGCATTAACGGAACGCCATAACTAACAACGTATCGCTGGTAGAAGGCTGTGTGTAACTATTAGCATTGTCAATACAAACAACAACGCAATGGGCAACGAGAAACGCATTGTACAAAGCCAAAGTAATAGGCAACGACAAACGCATCGCACAAAGCCAAAGCAATAGGCAACAACGCATTGTACAAGCCAACGCAATAGGCAACTACAAATGAAAAACAACGACCAACGCAATGTATAAAGCCAATGACAAACCAAAAGCCAGTTGCATAATTTTGGCATTAAATGGAACTCCACAACAGCAAGCTCCGAATCCAAATTGTGGCCGATGCATTCTCGGTGTTCTCTCCATCTCTGAAACGCTTCACCAGTATTTACATGTGTTCTATTGCGTTAGTTTATTGTCAGACTCTCTTTTTGATAAGTCTGTCTTCCTCTTTTTGAGTTGCTTTGTAGTGTAGGCAGTTGTTGCCAATGCTGGAATAGCCATTGAATCACACTTTTACTGTCTAAAGCCTGGTTTATACTTCTGCGTGAGCACATTAGCGAATGTAAACGTTAATTTGGCGCTTACGTTCGCACAGTAGTTTGCCTACATACTTCAACGTAAGTTTAATGGGCCCAATAGGTGAAGGTGTCGTATTCAGTAATCCAGAAAGTACAGAAATCATAGAAGAAGCAAAATCCCGTTCATGTCCCATGAAAGTATATACAAAGAGATCGAAGGTTGCTCACTGCTTTTCATATTTTCTTATATCAAATCAAATCAAGTTTTTTTATAGAGCACGTTTAAAACAAGCATATTTATAGAGATAGATATTTATACATTCACACACAGTTTATCAAACAATACAGAAAACAGTTGTAACATGTAGCCTGTATGTACAAGCTAAATGCATAGAAAACCACTATGATTGGAAGGCTATTGAAAATCAGCCTATCTGCTCCATTTCATCGTGTCATCTGCGTTTTCATTAGTTTTGGATACACGTCTGCATTTGTAGAACAGCCAGTAGGAACGCCCTCTCTCTGAAATGACCTGTGATTGGACAATGTCTACCGTCACAGGGAAAATTTTCTAAAGCCTGTATACAGAGCCAAGAGGAGGGCAGGAGTAGAGGTTTTCTCTCAGACCACTTGAATTAGAACATTCTGCACGGTTAATATGGAATATGCCCAATGATGCCAAAAAATAAACTGCCTACCACACCTTTAAGTGCTTCAAAGAGCCAATGCAGGAAGGCAGAGAGGAAATGGGACAAAGGATGAACTCGGTGTCTCCCTTGCTTCTTTAAAAAAATCTTATGTTCAACTACAAGTGTAAAGTCAAAGAAGCAAGGAACACATACTTTTCAGAGCTGATTTCCAATCAGGGTCATAATTCCAGAATCATATTTAAAACGATAAACACAGTAATTAAACCCCCGATTTCCCAGGCATTTGAATCAACACCAGAGAAATGTGAAGAATTTTAACGTACATTAATGATAAGGACTAAACCTAAGGTTTGCCATTGAGCCTTGCTATAATAAGCTAAAATCTCTGGGTGGTGTCCCCTTTAATAATTTAATCTAATGCCCCCCTCCAGTGAAAATCAAGCATTTAATGTTGTTAACATGTCCTTGTGGTGTTTTTCATGTGCTACAAGACATATCAGGAGCAAAATAAGCAGCCAACGCCATTTTTTATAAAACCTACTGGAAAAGGGAAATAATATAATCAAAAAATGAAAAACAAAACACATTTCTAAATTTTATTGAATTGACTGAATTGTTTATTCATGCCCGGGAATATTGCAGCCTGTAAAATATTTGAGAAATCAGGTAGCAAAGCAAGATTTAGGAATAATACGCTTTCTACATTTGAATTATACCATGACCCATTTGTAATATATGCGGCACTAGAAAGGTTTATGACTCCAGACTGCCACTAACTTGGTGGCATTTGTGACCGTAAATCTGTCCAGTGCCACAAAAAAACTAAAATGGTGGCATTGCTGCCACTTGACTTTCGTTGGTGTTTTCTTTTCAATTTGACTATTATTATTATTATTATTATTATTGTTGTTATTATTATTATTATTATTACTACTACTCCTAGTGCAATGCCTATTCAGGCTAAACACCGGATTTGTTTGCACACGTGGATACCGAGCCCGAGTCTCTATGATCTCTGGTACTGGAAAATACAGCATCTGGACCCAAAATAACATGATACAACATAACTATTGCTCTTAAACTGTAAATGACCATTTTAGATACACATTATACACCTATCAGCTATCTGGCCCGAGTCACTTTGAGTAACTAGCTCTGAGAGTTTGTCTCAGCTAACTGCCTTAGCAGTTCAGCAAGGTCCTTTCAGTCTTATCTAACGCTGATCTCCGATATGTATGTCCGTAACTTTCGGCTCATTTTAACACTAAATTCACCATAGACCACGCTCATTGTGTACAGTTATTAATACTACACAGTGCTGACATATTGCATTATGTTTTTTTTTTCTCCCGGTCCACTGTATAATTTTTAAAACCAAGCTCCACCATTGCAGATATTTTTTGTGAACGTTCCATGTGTGTTCCAGTTGTGTAGAATGGTAGGCTAATTCTTTCTGCCCCTTGGCTTTGGCGCTTACTACGTTTGCGGGGTAGATTTATGCTTATTCATGCTTTTTATGCTTGCTTAGTAACGGTCTTGACAACCAAAATAATAATAATAATAATAATAATTCATTTTATTTACAGTATATAGTGCTTTTCTAACACCCAAAGTCGCTTCACAGCATCAACATAGATAACATGACAAAATAAACAATTAGACAGAAATAGTATAACAGACAGATAGCAACAACAGTTCAAACTATACAGTGCATCCGGAAAGTATTCACACCCTTTCACTTTCTCCACATTTTATTATGTTAGTCTAATTCCAAAATGGATTAAATAAAAAAAATTTCTCAACATTCTACACACAATACCGCATAATGACAAAGTGAAAAAAGCTTTTTTGAATTTTTTGCAAATGTATTAAAAATAAAAAAATAAAATATCACATGTACATAAGTATTCACACCCTTTGCTGTGACACTCAAAATTTAGCTCAGGTGCATCCCGTTTCCACTGATCATCCTTGAGATGTTTCTACAACTTGATTGGAGTCCACCTGTGTTAAATTCAATTGATTTGACATGATTTGGAAAGGCACACACCTGTTTATATAAGGTCCCACAGTTGACAGTGCATGTCAGAGCACAAACCAAGTTATGAAGTCCAAGGAATTGTCTGTAGACCTCCGAGACAGGATTGTATCGAGGCACAGATCTGGGGAAGGGTACAAAACATTTCTGCAGCATTGAAGGTCCCAACGAGCACAGTGGTCTCCATCATTCGCAAATGGAGGAAGTTTGGAACCACCAGGACTCTTCCTAGAGCTGGCCGCCCGGCCAAACTGAGCAATCGGGGGAGAAGGGCCTTAGTCAGGGAGGTGACCAAGAACCCGATGGTCACTCTGACAGAGCTCCAGTGTTTCTCTGTGGAGATGGGAGAACCTTCCAGAAGGACAACCATCTCTGCAGCACTCCACCAATCAGGCCTTTATGGTAGTGGCCAGACAGAAGCCACTCCTCAGTAAAAGGCACATGACAGCCTGCATGGAGTTTGCCAAAAGGCCCCTAAAGGACTCTCAGACCATGAGAAACAAAATTCTCTGGTCTGATGAAACCAAGATTGAACTCTTTGGCCTGAATGCCAAGCGTCATGTCTGGACGAAACCAGGCACTGCTCATCACCTGGCCAATACCATCCCTGCAGTGAAGCATAGTGGTGGCAGCATCATGCTGTGGGGGTGTTTTTCAGCGGCAGGAACTGGGAGACTATACAGGATCAAGGGAAAGATGAATGCTGCAATGTACAGAGAGATCCTTGATGGAAACCTGCTCCAGAGCGCTCTGGACCTCAGACTGGGGCAAAGGCTCACCTTCCAACAGGACAACGACCCTAAGCACACAGCCAAGATAACAAAGGAGTGGCTTCGGGACAAGTCTGTGAATGTCCTTGAGTGGCCCAGCCAGAGCCCAGACTTTAACCCGATTGAACATCTCTGGAGAGATCTGAAAATGGCTGTGCACCTACGCTCCCGATCCAACCTGATGGAGTTTGAGACGATCTGCACAGAAGAATGGGAGAAACTGCCCCAAAATAGGTGTGCCAAGCTTGAAGCATCATACTCAAGAAGACTTGAGGCTGTAATTGCTGCCAAAGGTGCTTCAACAAAGTATGGAGTAAAGGGTGTGAATACTTATGTACATGTGATATTTTATTTTCTTATTTTTAATACATTTGCAAAAAATTCTAAAAAACTTTTTTCACTTTGTCATTGTGCAGTGTTGTGTGTAGAATGTTGAGAACATTTTTATATTTAATGGAATTAGGCTGTAACATGATAAAATGTGGAAAAAGTGAAGGGGTATGAATAGTTTCCGGATGCACTGTGAGTAAGCAAATGGATAATATCAGTAAAAGAAAGGGACCAGATTCTAAACAGCGTTAACTAGGGTATGCTAGGGTGAAAAGATGGGTTTTAAGGTGGGTTTGAAAGATTAAAAGTGAGTTGGAATTCCGAATTAGAGGAGGGAGAGAGTTCCATAATTTAGGTGCTGCCCTAGAAAATGCACGCTCCCCAAAATACTTCAGTTTTGCTTGTGGAATGACCAGTTGCCTATCTGCAAAGGAATGTAGTGTCCGGGTAGGATGGTAAGGTTGGAGCAGTTCAGTGAGGTAGGGAGGGGCCAAATTGTGTAAAGCTTTGTAGGTGAGGACAAGGATTTTGTAGGTGATGCGCTGGCTGACCGGAAGCCAGGGAAGATTAAAGAGTACGGGGGTTATGTGCTCAAAAGATTTTGTAGAGGTGAGAAGACGAGCAGCAGAGTTTTGAACCAGTTGGAGTTTATGGAGGGAGGTTGCGCTGATGCCGAAAAGAAGTGAGTTGCAGTAAGACGGGAGAAGATGAATGAGTGAATCAGTTTGGGAGCTGCACTCTGGGAAAGGGATGGTCGGATTTTAGCAATGTTTCTAAGATGGAAGAAGGATAATTTGACCATGTTATTGATATGAGAGCTAAACGAAAGAGTGGAATTCATTAATACACCAAGATTGCGAACTAAAGGGGAGGGGGAGACTCTAAGACCATCAATGAAGATTGAGATATTGCCAACGTCAGTTAGGGTGTGTTTGGTGCCAATTAAGAGGAGTTCCGTTTTATTGCTGTTCAGTTTGAGATAGTTTTCCTGCATCCAGTGGTTGATTGTAGATAAGCAGTGTTCAATATAGGGAAGTGGAGGATTATCGAGTGAAGTTGTGCTGATGTAGATCTGTGTGTCATCAGCATAGCAGTGTAAATTGAAGTTGAAATGTCTGATAATTTGACCAAGAGGAAGGATATACATTATGAACAGGAGGGGCCCCAGGACGGAGCCCTGGGGAACACCCTGTGTGACTGGGGACGTATCAGAAGTGAATCCATTAAATGATATGAATTGATGTCTGTTTGTGAGATGTGACTGAAGAAGAGAGAGTGCAGTGCCCTCAACACCCAACAATTGCAGACTAGAAATAAGTAGTGTGTGACACACTGTCAAAGGTGGTTAAAATAGTGGCCTTACATTAGCCTCCTGTTGCGCACATTTAAATGCTTCATTTATTTTTGGTTATTTATTTAGTGACTCAAGTCACATGGAGAATTTCAGAGTCGAGTCATTTCTTGCACGGATTTGAGTCGAGTCTTTTGACGACATTGTCGAGTCAGAATAGCCTGTTGAGTCGAGTCAATCGACTCGAGTCATTATAACTCCGACACACAGAAACAGTGATCCTATTAAGATTAAGTAAAGGCATCGATTTAGGGCGGGACATGTCCCTACCAATGCCGAGGGACCACTGAATTGTCCCTACCCATAATCTGGTACACAGCTTTCGTTCATTTTATCCACTCCACAAAAGGGTTAATAGTTGCCAAAACGTTGACGTTTCCCATCCCACCTCCACCTAAACAAATCGTTAATTTGTTTGGTTTAACAGACATCTAAATCGTGCAACAGTCTGACGTTGCACACCCGCGGCAATAAAAAAGCAGACAAGGAAGACAACTTGGACAGGAATGTGATTTGTGAGCTTGTGGTAGTCAGCGTGACATATTGTTTACATTGATACATCTTATAATGACATTATGAAAGTACAGTGCAGTATATTACATTAGTAGTAGCCTATTCAAAATAGCATGTATGTTGGCTGGCAATAAACTAGAAGTAGCCAGCCTGCTAGGGCCAGGGCCAGTTCTAGCCTGCCATAGTTCGGTGGGCTGTCATATTAAGTAGGCAATTAAGCGGAGAGCCAGCTCGATAGATAACCTAGTAAATAAAGAAGCGGACTCGCAGTCGGAAGATTGCCGATTTGAATCCCGGGCCAGATGACACAATAAAAATGTTTTTATGCAAATGGCCCAAATCCTCACTTATATATTTAAGCAGCTAGTGTCACTGCATCTGCAGGCAGCCTTTCAGAAAGCAGCCAGCCAATTTAGCCAGCCATTAAGTTTGCTAGTTTATACAATTCTGTGCTTATCAGACAATTAAGATAGTTTCCTTTCAGTCCCCCCGCCGCCACCCAACAGGGATTACAGAATTATGTCCCCACCAATGTCTAAACCAAACCTACGCCCCTGCTATTAAGCACACACTATTTACTCATTTTGAACGAATCTTCGAAATAACTCTGGGGTAACGAGTAGTCTCAGAGTGATTTGTTCATTTTAGTCGTGCATGCATAACAGTTGTGTTCGAGTCATTAGTTAATTTCGTTCAGCAAAAGGCTTAGTATAGGAAATAGAAATTAGTAGTTCACCCCTCGCTCGACTGGGTCTTCGGGTCTGAGTCGTTCGTTCCTTTGTCACCTGACAGCCAACATAGGCTCAGTATAGCAAACAAAAGAGTAGTTCGCTCCTTGACTGGGTCTTCTGGTTTGAGTCGTTCGTTCATTTGTCACATTACTGCTACTAGGCTCAGAAAAGAGAAATGTTTAGTTTGCCATGGTTATGTAGCCTAGTTACGATTCCCCCGTAGTTATGATTCACTCACGATAATAATTAAGTCACCTAAAAGCAGTTGCAATATACCCCTTTACTCAAACGTGATGTGTTGTTTAAATTGAGCCAAAAATCACAATATTGATATAACTTTAAGATGTATTTATTTATAATCGGGTTGTCCTCGTTAACTTTTTGCACATAGCAATTATGTACTGTAAACACACGTTTACATACTATACTAAATACAATTAAATAAGTAGAATCACCATACAGCCAAATAAAAATCACACTCGCTAAGCCTATCAGTCACGTGAAAAGTGAACGAAAGACTCGAAAGACAGGAAAGGAAATAGTTATTAAGGCATTGCAAAATGCTAATTTGTTTTAACGGCACAAATGTTTTTGACACAGTTAACGCAGTCGTCGGACAGAAACTAGCAAGCAATCGATATAGATATCTGGAAAAACTGGAGAGTCAACACCTCCAAGTCTGAGGCCATGGTTCTCTGCTGGAAAACGGTGGAGTGCTTTCTCCGGGTTGGGAGTGAGTTCCTGCCCCAAGCGAGGGAGTTCAAGTATCTCGGGATCTTGTTCACGAGTGAGGGAAAAATGGAGCGTTAGATTGACAGGCTGATTGGTGCAGCATCAGCAGTAATGCGGGCGTTGTACCGAACCGTCGTGGTAAAGAAGGAGCTGAGCCAAAAGGCGAAGCCCGCGATTTACCAGTCGGTCTACGTTCCAACCCTCACCTATGGTCATGAGCTTTGGGTAGTGACCGAAAGAATAAGGTCGCGAGTACAAGCGGCTGAAATGTGTTTCCTCCGTAGGGTGGCTGGGCTCAGCCTTAGGGATAGGGTAAAGAGCTCGGTCATCCGGAGGGAGCTCGGAGTAGAGCCGCTGCTTCTTCGCGTCGAAAGGAGCCAGATGAGGTGGTTCGGGCATCTGATTAGGATGCCTCCTGGGTGCCTCTCGTTGGAGGTTTTCCGGGCACGCGCTACTGGTAGGAGACCCCGGTGAAGACCCAGAACACGCTGGTGAGATTATATATCTCGTCTGGCCTGGGAACGCCTCGGGATTCTCCAGGAGGAGCTGGAAAGCGTTGCTGGGGATAGGGACGGCTGGAATTCCCTGCTGAGCCTGCTGCCACCGCGACCCGGCCCCGGATAAGCGGCGGAAAATGGATGGATGGATGGAAATTCCCAATAGGTGTGAATGTGAGTGTGAGTGGTTGTCTGTCCCTTTGTGTCAACCCGACAATGATAAGCGGCGGAAAATGGATGGATGGATGGATGGATGGAAAAACCGGTCAGGAAAACCATGGAACGTCAAAGGAATGCCATTGTTCTGCGTCGTTGAAATATACATTTTCAATGACGCTACCTGCCTGGGCGCTAATTTTGACTGCTTTCCTATGGCAGTGAGATAATGATTTCTCCGTTGAGTTATATATTATGACAAGGGATTTTGCCCAAATGATCTAGGACGTCTGAGTTAAACGTATCACTATAAGCTAGCTAACGTTAGCTAAACAAAAGGCGAGGCTATTTTAAATTTTATTTTTTACCTCAGTCTCAGGCTCTCCCCAGCTAACGTTGATGTTTTGTTTTCACACACAACTGACTGAAAATGTTCTGCGTGTTTACAGTATTGAAGTGTTATACACTGCCCGGCCCAAAAAAAAGTCACACTAATATTTCGTTGGACCGCCCTTAGCTTTGATTACGGCACGCATTCGCTGTGGCATTGTTTCGATAAGCTTCTGCAATGTCACAACATTTAGTTTTGTCCAGAGTTGCATTAATTTTTCACCAAGATCTTGTATTGATGATGGGAGAGTCGGACCACTGCGCAAAGTCTTCTCCAGCACATCCCAAAGATTCTCAATGGGGTTAAGGTCTGGACTCTGTGGAGGCCAATCCATGTGTGAAAATGATGTCTCATGCTCCCTGAACCACTTTTTCACAATTTGAGCCCGATGAATCCTGGCATTGTCATCTTGGAATATGCCCGTGCCATCAGGGAAGAAAAAATCTATTGATGGAAAAACCTGGTCATTCAGTATATTCAGGTAGTCAGATGACTTCATTCTTTGGCCACATAATGTTGCTGAACCTAGACCTGACCAACTGCAGCAACCCCAGATCATAGCACTGCCCCCACAGGCTTGTACAGTAGGCACTAGGTATGATGGGTGCATCACTTCATCTGCCTCTCTTCTTACTCTGATGCGCCCATCACTCTGGAACAGGGTAAATCTGGACTCATCAGACCACATGACCTTCCATTGCTCCAGAGTCCAATATTTATGCTCCCTAGAAAAATGAAGCCTTTTTTTCCGATTAGCCTCACTGATAAGTGGTTTTCTTACAGCTGCACAGCTGTTTAGTCCCAATCCTTTGAGTTCCCTTCGCATTGTGCGTGTGGAAATGCTCTTACTTTCACTAATGAACATTGCCCTAAGTTGTACTGTTGTTTTTTTACGATTTGATTTCACCAAACGTTTAAGTGCTTGCCGATCACGATCATTCAAGATTTTTTCCCGACCACATTTCTTCCTGGAAGATGATGGTTCCCCACTATCCTTCCAGTTTTTAATAATGCGTTGGACAGTTCTTGACCCAATTTTAGTAGTTTCAGCAATCTCCTTAGATGTTTTGTTTGCTTGATGCATGCCAATAATTTGACACTTCTGAAACTGATTAACATCTTTTCCACGACCACAGGATGTGTCTTTCGACATGGTTGTTTAAGAAATGAGAAGCTTCTCACTGTGTCAGTTAGGGTTAAATAACTTGTTGCCAACTGAAACATAATCACCCATGCAGCAATTATCCAATGTGAGGCTCTTACCTTTTTGCTTAGTTAAATCCAGATGGTGACTTTTTTTTTGGCCAGGCAGTGTATATAACAATGGTGGATCTAGCTAATCTCAGGCTAAAAGGTCAACAAGCGTAGTCTAGTGGCCATCATTACTGCTGTCCTGATGGCATTGAGGTTTTACATTTGCATAATATCCCAGCAAGCCCTCTCAGGTAACTTTTGGGGCAACCGTGACGTTAAACACTGTGCTCATTAATGACTACCCTTTCAATTGCTGCAAATTATATATGGTAGAGCCGGCGCCATCCACAGTGCAAAAGCTTGAGCAAAGGCAGGGATAATGTGGAACGCAATGTCGGTGTGGAACGCCTGTCCTTGTTATAAGTAAACCAAACAGCAGTGCTTAGTTATCTTTAAATCCTGTCATATAGGTATGGTCAGTTAACAGTACCAGTCTACTAACTACATGTGGGCGAAGCTAGCATCAAAAACATGAAACATTTTCCATTTCGTCATGCACCTGAACTCCCCGGGAAAATGCAAACTGCCCCCTTGTTATACCGTCATCTAGCAACCAAAAAGGTACAATAAATACACGTCGCCATCTAGCGACAGAAAAAATTTACTACGTGCCCTAGTGCACACGTGAATGCAGTCATCAAATCCATCCTGACTGTCTACTTGTTTAATAAGGTTACATTTGTGAGTAGATAACTCCATCCATCCAATCTCTACCGCTCATCCAGGGCCGGGTCACGGTGACAGCAGGCTAAGCAAGGTAGTCCAGACGTTCTTCCCGAGCCAGATGATATGTACATTATCTCCAGCGTGTTCTGGGTCTACCCCGGGGTGTCCTACCAGTAGGGCGTGCCTGGAAAACCTTAAAAAGAACGTGCCTAGTCCTAATCAGATGCCCAAACCACCTCACCTGGCTCCTTTCGATGTGAATGAGCAGCTGCTCTACTCTGATGATCTCGAAGGCTAACATCATCAAATCCAAAGGAATTACAATTTTACACTGTTTTGTAAGGTTTATTTGGGAAAGCTTGTAATTAGGGATGGTAATTGATAAGATTTTATTGATACCAATGGCATTGTTGATTCTGCTTTTTGGTCCAATTCTTTATTGATTCCTGATTAATATTCTGTGTGGAAAAAGTATCAACACAGCTGTTTTATCCAAACATGTTAAAATAAATTGCAATGTTGATTTTCTTAAAAATTATATAAACATGGAAAAAGACTGTAACACTGGCCCTAATATAAGTTTGGGACCTTACACTTAATGAATTACACATTTGTGAAATTGCCTTTCTATACTATGTCCAATCAGTTCAATACACAGGACTTCCAAAGAAATGTCAAGGAAAATCTAAGCAACAGAGCAACACGATGCACCACAACATTATTTTGATTGCTATTAATGGTCAGGGCCCAAGAGCTCAAAACTTTTTATCCCTATCCAATCGGATCAGATTTAGAAATCACATATTTTGTGATCCAGGATCAGACAACTCAGCCAGATTTTGCCCCGGTATTTCAAAGAAATTCAGGATAGGATGACCCTGATCCAGATTCAGACTTAAAAAAAAGAAAAAAAACATGAATATCAGTGCTTTAATCCTACCTATCTCCACCTATTTGATATAAAGAACAACACAAGGAAGACAGACAGTATAGCAATTTAGAGACATTTATTACGAATATAATGATGAATTCTATTTTCCAAGTACAACACTTGCTTAAAATCATAATGTAATTGTAATAAAAAATAATGAATCCAATAGAATGAATCCAACAAAAAAGTTCACGGATTCTCTTCATTTAAAGGCAAACTACAGAGCGGAATGCAAGAGGCCACTACAAATGTGACAAGAAATGACCGGTGACCTTGGGTGTCTAGAAGGGCGCCTATAAATTAAATGTTTGAATTTTATTATTAATAATAATAATAATAATAATAATAATAATAATAGTAGTAGTAGTAGTAGTAGTAGTAGTAAATAATAATAAGAAATAAATGAACATTTATCAAACATAAAAACTACACATTATGTATTATTTCAATTTACAAACTTTACCATCTTATTTTTATTGAAACATATTTTTTTATTCATTGTAAATTACATATTGCTCTGGTAACCCACTAGAAATCCACCCCTCCAGTGGGATCAAGGTAATCCAAATGTTTTGGATAAAACTGATCCCAAAACTATGTTTTTGTTTTGAAATAAATGTTTTGAAGATTTGATCCACATTAAAGCTTGGATTTGATTTCCGATATTTCAAATATCAAAGTGATCCATATCATGTTTTTTGGTTTTGAACTACCCAAAATCCAAATCTGATCAATCGGATAGGATAAAAAGTTCCTTGGCCCTGAAGATTTATTTAGATTGAATATTTCCATTTGAGACTTTTATACATTTGTTGGCTTTGTCACCATGAGTGATCGTAGTTTGATTGACAAACAAAAAGTGTTTTACGGTTAAGTCTACAACGCATAACAAAGAATATAAATCCGTCAAAACCTCAAAACGGACAACTTTGTGTACATCTTTGTACCTGCCTGGATCTTGTTGAATAAACCAAATGTTGTGCATGTTTCATATCTTTTCATAAGCCTCAATTGACACTACGTGAGGATAATTCCAGTTATCAGGGTTCTGAGGTTTTTCTGTTCAGATGTAAGGTGGAAGAACTTCAGTTTTCTCTTTTAGACAAATGTGCAGATGGTGGTGTCTGACGTAATTTTTCTCTAAATGTGTGTGTGTGTGGTCGGGCGTGCAATTAGGCTCATTTACAACCGGACTACCCATACCAGTGATTCCCCTCCCGGAGTGGTTGTGCGTGTGCCAGGGTTTGGACAGACCTACTCTCTGGAGTACTTGGACCCCAGCAAACGTGGAGTGGGTGAGTTTATCAAGTTTTCAAACACTCGCTGTGTGTTCATTGACAATACTGCAAGAAGGTTGGATTCAGTGAATCTTAAATGTTTTTTCTTGTGCATTGCAGGGATGTACTTCTTCACAATAGTGCAGGCTCTGGTGGAGTGGGGATACACCAGAGACGACGATGTTAGAGGAGCCCCCTATGACTGGCGAAAGGCACCAAGTATGAACAGAAACATGTTCTTTCTCTCAAAATGATAGCCTGGAAACTTGTACATCTAATAATGTACCATAGTACCGGGTCCATATTTGTAATACAGAAAACAGTTTTTTATTTATCTTAGTAATTAGCATAGGTGAGATCTCTCTATTTTAAACTTATGACATAGTGAGAAACAATAATCCTGTTTGTTCTTCTGCCCCTTTCCTTCATAAAACTAAGAATTTGGGACCATATATATCAAGACACTTTTAAGTGACACATCAGGTCCGAAATTAAAGAAGTTATGTGATTTTGGTCTGACTGTAATAAGATGCGGTCATGACCTAAAAGTTAGAGTTGACACAAGATGAGTGTGCACAATGTTCCACGTTTAGTAATTTCCCAGCAAATATGCAACGTCTGGGAGATGTTCAGATCACATCTAAATAACGTCCGTTAGTTCAGACCCACTTTTGTACGTCTGGTGGACGTGCAATAGGGGTTCAAAATGTAAACGTCTAACTAAGACCCTCTTGGACGTCTATGGATGTGCAGGACGAGTTCAATATCTGAATGTCTAACTACAACCTCTTTTTGACGTCTATGGATGCGCAAAACAGGTTTGATGTTTGAACGTCTGACTGGGGACCCTCTTAGACGTCTATGGAACACATCACACTCATTTAACCCCTTCTGGAAAAACACGGTTACTGAATTTCAAATATTTTGAGAAATCTGACCTTGAAATTAAAATGATTAAAGAATAAATCAATAGATGCTAACTTAGATGTAGTTTACTTGTCTGATCAGCTCTGGAAAAGTGTCAGAATCGCATTGGCTGTCTGTGGAAGAATTGAGGAGCATAGAGCGCACCTTGTGGACAGGGCAGGTTGGCTTTTTCAGCAGTTGTGGTGTTAGCATTCATTGCATTCTAAAAAGCTGATTTGGCTTTTTGATAGTCTAAAATTTATTTCATGATATTTTATGTGATTATTGTTATCACGATTATCTCAACGATATTTGATTTCTGAAAAACAAAAAAGATAAACAAAATATGAATATTTATTTATAATAAAATATATAAAAAATGTAAATGCCTACACACCTGAACAAAGGCCTTTAATTACAATGAACATAGGCATTTAAAATAATATAGCTATTCCACAAATGTTTACAAACTCAAATAGAAACTTTACATGGCTCATACAATGTCTGCTGTTTCTGTACTTCTTCGCTATTACTGAGTTGTTAAAGGAAAACACTGGTAGCTGCTCTACAAAACACAAACTAATGTTAACATAACTAGCCAGCTTTTTGTTACGTAAATTAACACTGGTCTCAGACTCTTGCTAGCATGGAAAGGAATGGAATTCAGTAACCTAACATTTAAAAGGAAAACCTGTGTACGGTAATGATAATTCAAACGAGACCACCATGTTTTGGGAACGGAACCATTCATATTATTTTGTGGGCTCTGCCACTGTTGCCTAGTCAGTGTTTGTTACGTGCGTATCAAGAATTACACACCACTCTGCCAAACCAAACTGAATCTGGGCACAACCGCATCATAACAGTATCAAGTTTTAATGCGCTCATCGCTTACGTTTGTGGTGATTCTTAAGGTGGCTAAACAGCTTTGTAGTTTTACTTTGTGGTACGCTAACCTCGTAATTCGACCTCGCCTAACAAATGTAGGTTACTGATTTTCTATAGTGGTAGGCTAAAGGCTCCAGAATACTTCAAGCGAGGCTAGGCAAACAAAAATCAGCAAAGCGATGTCGCTTTGGTTATTTGTTCGCCTGGAACTGCGCAGCCCATTTTTTCTAGCTTGGCGAACATCCTATGTGGTTGGTCCAAATATATGGTGGGTGGCAGAGCCGTTGAAAGAGATCTTCTATATGGCTCTGGTGGGTGGTAGCCTGCGCTGACGTAGGCTTTGGATGGCTACGTTTGGTTTCCGGGTACAGCATTTACTATTTGTTTTGGTCACAGCAGCACTTATTTTGAAAAGTTTGGAATTTTATTTTAAACTATGAACACTTGAGAACAGCTTAACTGACGAAGTTCAAAAATATGAACACTTTTAAAACTCGTAACCACTCGGAATGTTTTGTTGCGATCCGTAACGTCGTTTGGTTCCCCCTGCTGAATTGGGGTGTAAGCTACTGCAATGGTGTTCCATCCCTCCAGAAGAGTTCCAGAGACTTGTAAAATCAATGCCAAGGCGCACTGACTTTGTTCTGACAGCGCACGGAGGCCCAACAGCTTACTAAGACACTGTATGTTGGTTTTTCCTTGAATTTGTCACCAGTCTGTGTGACAAATATACACGCAGTGTATATATATATATGACTATATACACACACAGTGTATATACTGTATATATGTATATACTGTATATGTATGTATGTATACATATATATATTTATATATTTGACATTTGCATGTACCAGCTGGTTTGAAAATCTGACCATTAAGAATAAGAATCTTCTTAGCAGCATTGTTAAAACTAGCATTCAAATTACAGGATGTCAGCAAGTGTATTTATTACATCTATATCAGAAGCCCACCTTGAACAGGGCTGAGTTAATTATTGTATCTGTGGATCATCCTCTGAATGGAAAGTTTCAACTTCTTCCATCAGGTTCTCGTTACAGACTTCGAAAGATACGCTGTAATATATTTAAAAACTATTTTATCCCTAGTGCTATTATGTTGCTGAACAGGAGGGATAAGTGAATGTTATATATTCCGTTTGCACAATGTTGCGCTCATTTTTAAAAAATCTTTTTATCTGTGTTTTGTTTTGTAGAAAGTTGCTTTTGTATTGTTGTTGTATGTTGTGGATGGAATGAACGTAAGTGACTGCTTGCAAATTGATTTTCTCCTTGAGACATAACAATAATAGAGACTAAAGACTATATATATATTAGGGCTGAACAAATTGGGGAAAATATCTAATTGTGATTTTCTGACAGATATTGTGATTGCGATTTGATTTGCGATATATATATATTTTTAAAGTAAAGCCTCAGTTCAATATTCACTGTGTAATATATTTAAAACATGTGATGGAGCATTACCACCTATGATATCATCAAAACATTACCTGCACTTTCTTTTAGTGCAAGAATGAGAACTGAAAAGATATGAATTGATTTCAACAATGAGTAACAAAAAGTATTTTATTAAATATTGGCATAGAACGTAGAGCAATCAAACATAGAACAATTCTCTCAAAAGCTGTCACTGTAAAGGAAGTTAAATAAAGTAATAAAACAAATCTAGAAAATATGACCTTTCTGTAAATTATCTCCTGCCTGAAACACTGGCTGTCTGCGCACGGTGTAAGAGGGAGCAAAGGAGAGAGAGCTGACCGCTCTAACCTGCGATTACTCTGAGCAGAATGAATGGGAATAAATGACAGTTTAATAGATTTCTCACGTTTTCCTTAATGGTCTGAGTAGGTAGCTAGATTTGTTGCTACTTGCCTTTTAGAAATAAAGACAGTAGGAGGGTTTGAAAAATCGCTAAATGTAGCGAAAGACGCTAAATTGACAAGACTTTTTTTCCTTGGGCTTCGTGTTGTTGGTGGGCATACGTAGTCGCGTTAGGCCACTTCTGATTGGTGAGCATGACTTGCTCATGACTTGCTCATGAACAGCAGGGCACTTCTGATTGGTGAGCATGACTGTCACACGAGGATGGCATGCGTTTCTATTAGCATTGACCATTTAAACCCTGATTAGACGAGCTACCAAATCGCAGCCTTTGCGATTTGCTAATTACATTGTCTCAAATCACTATTTCTATTTGAAATCAATTCATCGTTCAGCCCTAATATACACTGCTCAAAAAAATTAAAGGAACACGTTTTAATCAGAGTATTGCATCAAGTCAATTAAACTTCTGGGATATTGATCTGGTCAGGTAAGTAGCAGAGGGGGTTGTTAATCAGTTTCAGCTGCTTTGGTGTTT